>MDKI01004778.1:0-12558 GCA_005239505.1 Nicotiana paniculata | reverse complement strand
CCCCAAATTTTTTGACAAGGACTGATTCAATCTCTTATTTTGTTAAGTCGTTGCCTTTTACCCTAGTAGTGAAAGCAGTCACATGGTCACGTGGGTAAGTTGTTCCATCATATTTGGGAACATCAGGCATTTTAAACTTTTTGGGTATAGGCAAGGGTGCCGCACTTGGCTTCCAAGGTTGCTGAGAATATCTATCAACATCAATGCCTTTGATGATAGGTGGTACTCCAGGAATTTGTTCGATGCGATCGTTCTTCTCCTTCATCTGTTTCTGCATGGTTAGCAGTAAATTTTGTAATTCTGAGTTATTAGATATACCTGGTTTCGTTTTGAGAGATTCATTAGGAGTATCTCCTCTTCCTGAGTTTTCCAACCCAGATTGAGGATTCTCCATGGTGATGGTGTTATTGGGGGGCGGCGTCGGCGTCGACGGTGTAGGTAACGCTACCGGTAATCCTTTCGCAAATTCTTGCAAAGCTTGGCTCACATACTCTGCAATCATTTGCTTTACACGATCTTGTTCCACAGTTTGATCATTATCACCATTGTTGTTATTGGATCTTTCTAGGAATTGTTCCCTTGAACCACATGAGGGTTCCTGAAGGCGATGGAACTGGTTTTCCACTCCTTTGCTTGTTGTTGTCATTGGAGTTTGACATAGTTCAGAGGATATCACTTGAAAAGCAAACAAGGATTATCAGATTCCCGGTGACAGAACCAATTTGTTTAACCAAATAATTAGACACTTTGACTAAAGCTTATTTTTAAGATGAATACGGGTTACTGATAATCAAGAAAATGGAGAAAAATGAATAAAAAACAATATCACAGAAATATAGGAAAGTGAAGTCAATTATATTCGAGAATTAGATGCCTTTACAAACTGTATTCCCTCCCTATAACATACGAATCTTGCTATGGTTGCTCATTAATGACTAGTTATGACATTAATGAGGCGTTACAAAGGATAACAATAATTGGGGTACGGTTACATAACGTTCGAGTAATTAATTGTGGGTCGTTGAATCTACTCGTAGTTTTGTCTAGATTCATTCTGACCGTGCCTCTTCCTATTTTGATAAGGTTGAGTTTCCCATGGCTGATAAGCTCGAGGGTTTACTGAATCGTGCATCTTTGTTCCGTACCTCTTCAAAGAATCACATCTAGCTGTCGTGTTTTCCTGTGTCCACGTGACTGGCTCAGTTGTCAAAAGCTGGCTTACATGTGAAACTCTTTTTTACCAATACAGGTAACCCATAATATCCTATTTGAGGGTGGATGGACCCGATATATCCTATTTAAGGGCGGATAGACTCGATATATCCTATTTGAGGGTGGATAGACTCGATAAATCCTATTTGAGGGCGGATAAACCCAATATATCCTATTTGAGGGTGGATGATCCCAAAATATCCTATTTGAGGGCGGATGAACCCGATATATCCTATTTGAGGGAGGATTAACCCAAAATATCCTATTTGAGGGCGGATAGACCCGATATATCCTATTTGAGGGCAGATAGACCAGATATATATCCTATTTGAGGGCAGACAAGACTGACATGTGGTGCTTGATTTGCAATTACAAAGATTGATGCAATGCTAAGAGCTTGGTATGGTGCCCATTTTCGAGTGGTAATTCATGGTGCGATGCAAAAATCTTGGTGTGATGAATTTGTAGTAGCGAATATCCATGGTGCGTAGAGCTTGATGCAGTGCCTTTACAGAAGAAAATATTCAAGGGGCGGAGCCAATAATTGTGAATTTGCATGCTGAAATTTATTATAAGTAAATTCCTGTACTCAAAGAAAAATTGTAAGTTTCAAAGTTTGATTTGCATTGGCTTGGCTTCATCCTTTGATTTGCATGAATCTTGCGAATTTTTATTTGATGTTGAGCTTTGCGACATCGTGTAATATTGTGTAAGATTAGCTAAAATATGCCTCTGCATTACTCAAAGAAAATTTGTTAGTATAAAATAAAGTGGGTGGTCTTGCATTGAACGTCAAAGTTTTGGCTTTGAATCTACAACTTGCTGCTATGGCATTCTGTAAATTTGATGTTGTGCTTGTAACGAGTATGTATCTCGGAATTTCATTTTCTTGTTTGCCGAATGATGAATATCCTTCTGCAAAAACTGCCCCGGTTTTGTCTCTTGGGGTAAATAGGATTTTTATTATGATGAGACCGAACCCCTAGGGTTGTCTATGTATCCCCTCTTAAACGGGAACTAGGTCAACACATAATTCATTACAAAAGTCTCAGAAGAATTGCGAAAGAGTAGTACTAAGGGCGGGTGGGTGGAGAATGGTTGCAATATGACATCGTTCTCAGTCCTCCTGATCTGCTATGTGTTTTCTTTATAAGCATCATGGAGCCAATTTTGATGGATCGCCTTTGACAATGATTGTGCCTGCAGTTGAAATTTTACAATTATTGCTTGATAATTCAGGTTGTATCTTTATCTTGCCTTGCTCAATCATGCTTTGTATCTTGAATTTGAGGGCTGAATATTCTTCAGTGTCATTTCCTTGAATGTTTGAATGAAATGCATAATTCTTGGATGGATAAAAGTTTTGAGGTAGATGCTCAAGGATAAATCCTTTCTTTGGTTGTAGAAGACCTTTGACTTTTAATCTATCAAGTATGTCAACCAATGACTCATCCAAAGGAGTGAAAGAGCAAGGCTTCATCTTCTTTTGTTGTCGAAGGTTGCAGTGTGCTCGGGGAGATCGCTTCTGAAAGTTCTGTTGAAAATTTTGGCGGCGATTAGGCTGGAGGTGCATGCTCCTAAAGTTGGAATTTACATTATTGTCATAGCATTGTGGCTGGTGCATAGTCGTGGCAACTGGATTCTCTTCTTTCTTTTTGCGTCACTGGTTTTCAGGTATCTCTTGATGGAAGGTTTGGTTAATAGCTTGAGTTGTTGAACCATCCACAACTCTCCCTTCGTGAATGCTACATTCTAGCTCTTTTCCTATTCGAATTAAATCGAAGAAATTGCGTGGATAAGTTGCGAGCAGCTTATCAAAATATATGCCTTCTTGAATTTGAATGAAGGTTGAGATCAATTCTCCATCAGGAAATGGAGGATGTATTTTTGAAGCTTCTAATCTCCATCGTGTGGCATACTCTTGAAAAGATTCATGCGGCATTTTCTTTATTTTGAGCAAATCAGTCATGTGCGGATCACGTCCAATGTTGAACTCATATTGCTTAACAAAATCGCGAGCCATATCTTCCCATGTATGCCATTTGCTAAAGTCTTGTCTGGTGTACCAAGTGAGTGCTAATCCGGACAAACTTTGATTGAATAATCTCATTCGAATAGCCTCACTATGTCCAATACCAATCAATCTACTATCGTAATCCTTTAAATAAGCAACGGGATCTCCAATCCCATTAAATGTGTTGAACTTTGGCAGCTTGTACCCTGGTGGAAGCTTAACATATGGATGCAAACACAAATCTTCATACCTCAAACTTTGATAAGTTCTTGATTGCAGCTCTTTTTCAATGTATTTTCTTAGATTGTGGAGCTCATTGTCCAAATCATTTTGGCGACTTGACTGAGTTTCTCTTTCACATCTTGCATATTGGCACAATGCAAAATGGTCTTGCTTGTTTTCTCCAAAAGGAATTGCGACTGTAGAAGGCTGGATATTGAGAATCATTATGGCTAAATTGGGAGTGTAGGTTACTGGTATTTTTGGAGAGATCGTGTAAGTAGGATCCGTGTAAAGAGATATGGTTAAACAAATATTCTGCTTTGAGATGGAAGCAGAGGTTTCATTTGGAAGAAGGTTGAAAGTGCTTCCCAGATTAACCAACACACTTCTTCGTACCACATTTGCCTCAGTATCATCATCTTCCTCTTGCAACAATATCATACCGGTATTAAATGATTCAAATCTGTCTACCATTATAGCCTCGTCCTTTATGCAGATTCACAACCAAAACAGTGTTCAGTGCTAGGCAACCTTTAAAGAAAAATTAAAACTTTTGCAAATAAATAAATAAAGTGTTAGCGTATTCATCATAATGAAATAAATGCATAAAAATAATAGAATTTATGATTATATAGATTAATCCATGATATGGTTAAGTAGGAACCTTAAACTAGAAACGATGGCCTATGTTGCAAAATGGATGGAGCGGATTGATTTGAAATTTTATGAAAGGATGACTTATGTCGAACATCAAATCTTTAGCTCTATCATATATTCTTGTCCTTGCATGACTCTAGCATTATGTTCCATGGCATGATGTCCCTTTCGAGCATACTCAACATGCATGCCAAAAATCTGCCCCAGTTTCTTTGCTGTAATGAGACTGAGCCTTACGTAGGTTGCATGTGTATCCCAAATAAGGGAAGGTGGGTCGGGAATGATAATCTTTTAAATTTTGTGACAGAGTCCTTGTTGCTTATGCTTTAAACACATTGTTGCCATCTTAGATACGTCACTTTTGATGGTGGCAAAGCCTGTTGAAATACCACAATCTCTACGTTTTATTTTTCCTCTATCGGGTGCTGGTAAATGAGCATTACGTTCTTCACTAAAGATTGTTTCCCTTTGTATTTGGACTGGGTTTTCACTAAACTATGCCCCAAAATTAATTCTTTTGATTTTCCTAGAGATCCTTTTGCTTTCTATTTCTCGAGAGGCTCTAAGCATTTCCTTTCAATTGATCCCGGTGCAGAGCATTTGCATTGAGAGGTGAGAGTGTTCGAACATGAGAGTCGATTTTTGAATCTTCATTGACTGAATTAGGTCGGCTATCTTGATGCCATCAATTTTTTGTTCCATTTGTGCTATCTTTATCTCAAGCTTAGCAATCTTGTCTTGATATGACTCGGATTTCTTGTACTCAAACTCATCCGCATCTAGGTAAATCACTATGATTTGGTCAACGAGATTGTCCTTGAAGTTTTTTTATGCTTTGATGTTCAACTTAAGTCAAACTCTTTTGGAAAGATATATCTAGTCACTATAGTAGATAAATATTGAAGGCTAAGGGTAGAATATTTGGGAATGATTGCCTAAGAAAATCACGAGATCGAGTCTTATAACATTGCAATGTTGTTTAAGAGAGGCCAACGATAGGTGATTTTGATATTAGAAAATAATTTATTGGTATTTTGATATAGTCATGCTTAGAATCAAAATAATTGATTAGGATATGGTAATCAATTGACATGAAAATACTCTAAAAAATATTTGTTTTAGCATTGGCAAATCATAAAGTTGTCGAGGCCTAGGACGATGCCAACCATTTTGAGACTTATGGGATAGTACCTCGACTAACGTGCCAAAACTTAGAATTAAGGGGTGCGTGAAGATTAATCTTGACGACCCGAAATAAGACGATACCGACACTTGAATTAAATAGATAAAATTTTTAGAATAATTTGACGATGCGAATTGACCAAATAGTATTGCTCGGTAGATTGCGCAAGTTTGGACATCTACCAATTTGAAAATGTGTTTTGGCACAAAGGTTGAAGTTCTAAGATACAGATCGAAAGCTATATAATTATGAAACATGAAGCTATGAGACAAATATTCTATGTTTGTTGGAGATACAAGATGACGTCAGAATTGGAAAAATTTAGAAAGAATTGAAAATTCTGTAAGGTACGAGTGACAATATTTAAAAAAAATATGTAACTACATTATTAAGAAAAGAACGCGAATCAATTCGCAAAATTATATGGGCAAAATATTTTCTAATTATCATAGATTACGCCAATTTTTAAAGAAATCTTACTATACACCTCGTTGTCTAAAGAAAATCCTTAAGGCTAATTAAAGGCACGAATATCTAGGGAGTTAATGATGAATCGAGCGTGCTAGAAACGTTTGTGGGAAAAACGTCATGCCTTATAAAAATACAATATCATGCCTAGAGACTAAAAGGATATCTTAATTAGACTAAGAATTTGAGTGGACTCGAAAAAGATTTGGGCCTAAGTACATACCTAAACGGTGCTCTAAAGTCATTAAAGAGCACTAAGAGCGGAATAATTGGTGATTATTATTATTATTAATTCGGGAAGATGATATAAAAATAAGTGCAAGAAAAAATATATATATGAACAAATAAGGTATGCATAAAAATGTAAGCAAGTTGGATAGTCAATACGTTCTTCTTCTGTAAAACAACAAATGATGTTGGTTAAAAATAATAAAGTTAAGTAAGCCACGTAACAAATAAGAAAATAGGCAAGCAAAGCATGTGATATATTCCAAAGCTTAACAAATAATAGCGTGACCTAATATAAGGGATCTTTTTGTGCCAGAGGTAGGCCTAGCGTGTATTAAAGGACAAATATGCCATTATGTGTCATTCCACAGCTTTAAATTAATTAAGCAAATCTATTTTTTTCATAATAATAATAATAATAATAATAATAATAATAATAATAATAATAATAATAATAATAATAATAATAATAATAATAATAATAATAATAATAATAATAATAATAATAATAATAATAATAATAATAATAATAATAATAATAATAATAATAAAGTACATGAATCGCTTAAAACTTTTTTCTTCTAATAAAAATTCAAAAGAAAGTGTAATAAAAGGTATTTTAGTCATGTGTCATTCGAGGTTGATTGCAAAGGAACCTCAGATATTGTTGAATTGATCTTCGATGCCGATTCGTAATTGGGCTTGATTCTAAGTTAACACGATTCCTTATTGCCTCGTTAATACCTTGCTGAAAAACCCATTTGGGACAAAACCAGTCTAAGGGAAAAAGAGTGCAACACGTGCTTTCAGACCTAAAGACTTCGTTCCGTTCGTCGAAAAATCCATCGTCGTTTCTTGTTGACCACCTGCAAGTGTTATCCTGAAATAAAAATGAAAATAGAAAGGGCTCATACCTTAGCAGTAATATCATTTTAGGTGTGAGATGTTCCAATTGCTCGATAGTTGTTCTCCATTCATCGTTCCGAGCTTGTAGGACCCTTTCCCGGTGACTTTAAGAATCTGGTATGGTCCTTCCCACTTCGAACCCAATTTTCCTTCGTTTGGATTTTGGGTGTTGAGGGTGACTTTCCTTAGCACTAAGTCCTCGGCGCTGAAATACCGAAGATTGGCTATTCGATTGTAGTATCTCTCGATTCATTATTTTTGGGAGGCCACTTGGACGAGGGCGTCTTCACATTTTTCATCCAATAATTCTAGGCTCGTATTCATGCCCTCGTTATTTGACTCTTATGTTGCATATCGAAACCTGATACTCGGTTCTCCGACCTCGACCGGTATTAGCGGTTTGGTGCCATAAACTAATGAGAACGGAGTAGCCCCAGTACTAGACTTCGATGTTGTGTGGTATGCCCAAAGAACCTCGAGAAGAATTTCCTTCCACTTTCCTTTGTCGTCGGTTAGTCCTTTCTTAAGATTTTGGATGATAGTTTTGTTGGTCGATTCGGCTTGTCCATTCCCACAGGGATGATAAGATGTTGATAGGATTCTTTTGATCATGTGATCCTCGAGAAATTTAGTCACTTTGCTGCCGATGAACTGCTTTCCATTATCGCACACAATTTCGGAAGGCATCCCGAATCGACATATGATATGATCCCAAATGAAGTCGATGACTTCCTTCTTCCTGACTTTCTCGAAAGCCTGTGCTTCAATCCACTTAGAGATATAATCAGTCATAAATAAAATAAATTGAGCTTTACCTGGGGCCCGCAGAAGAGGGCCAGCGATGTCCATTCCCCACTTTATGAACGGCCACGGGGACAAGACCGAATAGAGCAGTTCCCCGGGTTGATGAATCATTGGTGTATGAGTTTTTCACTTGTCGCATTTTTGAACAAACTCTTTCGCATCTTTCTCCATGTTGATCCAGTATTATCTGACTCTGATTACTTCGTGGAGCAATGATTCGACACCAGAATGATCTGCAAGTGCCATCATGGACTTCCCTCAAAACGTATTCAGTATCTTCCGGTCCCAAACATATCGGTGATGGAACATCGAACATCCTTCTGAACAAGGTTTCATCTTCGGAGAAAATGAATCATGATGCCTTTATGTGTAGGGCTCTCGATTCTTTTGGATCTTATGGGAGCTTCCCGTTCTTCAAATACTCTATGTATTTGTTTCTCCAATCCCATGTCAAACTTGTGGAGTTTTTCTCAGCGTGGCCCTCTTCGACCACTGACCTCATGAGTTGTAGAATTAGCCTCACTATTCTGATCTTGAGGCACATGTTGCATAGTCCATTCCTTGAATCGATGTAGAGTTACATGTAGCTTATCCAGGTATCTTTGCATTCGTTCTTCTCGAACTTCAAAGGTTCCGTTAACCTGATTCACCACGAGGTGGAGTCGCATTTGGCTTCGATCACCTACACTCCCAAGCCTTTGGCTAGTTCGAGACCTGCAATCATGGCTTCATATTTGGCGTCGTTGTTAGTCAATTTTATAGTTCTAATAGATTGTCTAACCACGTTACCTGTGGGTGGTTGTCGAGTCCGGACCCCTTTGTGTTTGAAGCACCGTCCATAAAGAGGGTCCAGATTCCCCAGGACATACCCAAGTTTACTAATCTTACTCTTTCAACCTCGGGTACTAGGGCCGGCGTGAAGTCAGCCACGAAGTCTGCCAAGATTTGAGACTTGATGGTTGTTCGGGGTCAATATTCAATATCGTACCCGCTGATTTTTACGGCCCGTTTGGCCAACCGTCACGAAAGCTCGGGATTATGCAAAATATTTTGAAGTGGATAAGTTGTTACAACAAATATGGGATGACATTGAAAGTATGGTTTTAGTTTTCTAGAGGCGCTTATCAAAGCGAGCGCCAATTTTTCTAGATGGAGATACCTAGTTTCGGCCTCACGTAATGTCCGACTAACGTAATTGATGGAGAATTGCGTACCTTGTTCTTCTCGGACCAAGACTCCACTTACCGCTATCTTCGATACTGCTAGATACAAGTAAAGTTATTATTCTGCCCTCGACGTGTGAAGCAGCGGCGAGCTCGATAAGTACCGTTTAATATCCTCCAAGGCCTGTTGGAATTCCGGAGTCCATGTGAAGTTATTCTTCTTCAGCAACGAGAAGAACCGATGACTCTTATCGGAGGACCTCGAGATGAATCGCCCCAGGGCGGCAATGCACCCTGTTAACCTCTGCACGGTCTTTACGTTGTCTACTGCCGTGATGACCTCGATAGCTTTGATTTTGTCGGGGTTGATATCGATTCCTCGATTAGATACCATGAAGCCGAGAAATTTTCCAGAGCTGGCCCCGAACGCGCATTTTTCTAGGTTGAGCTTCATGTTGTATTTATATTGGTAAAATTGAGCTTCACACGTGTAATACTTATGATGACTCTGCAATCTATGTGGATCAATGACAACATGACAACCGGACGAGACTTTATGAAGATGTATGAGATAAAGAGGAACGGAACAACATACCCACGGGGTAATCAGATACGGGAATCTCAACCTAATTGAGAAGGCGAAGAGACACTGTGAGAATGAATCAATACGGAATAAAGGGAAGATTCCAGGATCTTCAATTAATGAGCCAAAACGTTACATAATCTTCACGCAACAGTTACGATTAATCATTGTAAAGTTACATTAATGCCATTATTAGCTATTAATGCTCAATCACTGAAAAGAGTAGACGTTATATTAAGAAATTCCGCATCTTTCTGCTTTCTATTTATGAATTTACTTACAGTTATTAGCATATTCTTTGGTTATCAGAAACTCGTGTTCTTCTTAAAACAGCTTTGCAGAGAATCTAATTCTTTGGTTAAAAAAATTGGTTCTGTTACTGGGAATTTGATAATCTCTGTTTTTTTCTCAAACAACATTCTGTAAATTATGTCGAACGCCAACGAAAACAACCAACAAAGGATTGGAACTCCAGTTCCATCACCTTCAGGTTTCCCACGAGGCTCAAGGGAACATTCCCCAGATAGATTTACGACTCAAAATAATAATCACAAGGGAAATGAACAAACAGGAGAACAAGATCCTGTAAAACAAATGGTTGGTGAATATGTGACTCAAGCCTTAGAAGCTTTCATGAGGGGACTGCCAGCTGCATCACCTTTACCTCCTCCTAACAACACCGCAACTGTGGAAAATCCACAATCCGGACTAGCAAACTCAGGAAGTAGAGACACTCCAAATGAGTCCCTCGAAGCAAGACCAGGTATGTCCGGTATTCCAGAATTACAGTCTTTATTACTAACCTTGCAGAAACATGTGAAGGAACAAAACGACCGAATCGAGCAAATTCCTAGAGTACCACCTGTTATAAAAGGCATTGACGTTGATAGATATTCTCAACAACCTTGGAAGCTAAATGCAACACCCTTGCCTATTCCCAAGAAATTCAAAATGCCTGATATTCCCAAGTGCGACGGGACAACTGATCCACTTGATCATGTAACTGCTTTTACTACATGCGTAAAAGGCAACAATATGACTAAACAAGAAATTGAATCAGTACTAGTCAAGAAGTTCGGAGAGACACTCACCAAAGGAGAACTAACATGGTATTCTCTTCTACCTGAAAATTCTATTAACTCTTTTGCTGAGCTTGCAGATTCTTTTATAAAAGCACATTCCGGTGCACAAAAAGTCGAAAAAAGAATGGAAGACATATTCCAGATAAAACAAGGAGACGCGGAGTTACTCCGAGAATTTGTAGACAGGTTTCAACGAGAAAGAATGCTGCTACCAAGGGTACCTGACAATTGGGCAGCAATGGCGTTTGCAAGCAACTTAAATGACAGAAGCTCAGAAGCCACGATAAGACTCAAGGAAAGCTTGAGAGAATTCCCAGCCACGACATGGAATGATGTCTATACCAGGTACATCACCAAGCTACAGATAGAAGAAGACACTATTTCTCAATCAAAAGCTGAAGATCGAGCCAGTTCTAGACGCTCCAAACCAGAAAGGAGAACATGTAAGAACAAGTAAGATCCATATATGGGACCTTCAGGACGAGAAACTCGTTCCAGGTTTGAAAACACACGGTCGGAATATAGACCATCAAATAGAGATACGAACTCATCCTACTCAAGATCTAGAAAAGATCGGGAGGAACAGAACAGAGGTAATGCAAGAGTCGGAGACTACAACTTTAATGTAAGTACTTCTGAATTAATTACCGTACTGAGAAACATAGGCGATAAAGTTCGATGGCCCAAAGAAATGAGATCGAATCCAAACAGAAGGAATTCAGACTTCTGGTGTGAATTCCATAATGATCATGGACACAGAACATCAGATTGTAGATTGTTGCAAGGTGAGGTAGAACAATTATTAAAACATGGCTATCTAGCATAAATGTTTAGTGAAAAAGGCAAACAAGAATATATGAAGAACATGCAAGAGCCCCCAAAACCACCATCTCCAAAGAGAACATTGAATATGATACACGAAGGAGAGGAGGTGAACGAAGTAGTCTGCAAAAGAACAACAAAATTCACAATTACACACGGGAAGCAGATTCGTGAAGACATGGAAGCAGACAATATAACGTTTGACAATGCAGATGGCCACGTATTGCTGCTTCCTCATAACGACGCTCTGGTAATATCTCTACTCATACATGACACTAATGTAAAAAGAGTGTTGATTGATCCAGGTAGCTCAGTCAACATCATTTTGTTGAGAGTTGCGGAAGAAATGCTAATGGAGGATCGAGTAATCCCAAAAGCACGAGCCTTATCTAGGTTTGACAACTCTACGGTCATAACAAAAAGAGAAATTGAGCTTAATACCTATGCAGAAGGACTAATCAAAAATACAAATTTTCAAGTCATTGACACCGATATGGCTTACAACGTATTCATGGGGAGACCATGGATCCATGACATGGAATCAATACCATCTACTTTACACCATGTAATAAAATTCCCTTCCAAATGGGGAATTCAATAGATTCGAGGCGATCAGCAGACCTAAAGGAATATAAATTCAGTAGTACACTCTAACAAAAAAGAGGTAGCAGAAGAGTCAAAAGACGAGGAAATCGCCCAATTAGGTACGGAAGAAGAAATTGGAACCCAAATAGGTACGGAAGAAATTGATGTGTGGCTAGAATTCATGGTTTAACACGTTATGTGCGTTAATGATAAAAATGCACTTTTTATGTGCATAATGGAGTCTATTTCATGTGTAGGTGAATTGGAGATGGAAGCCGAGCTAAATGGATGCAAATACATCGAAAATATGCTCAAGAGGCGAAGAGGAGTGCACCGGGATATAGCCGGGAGCTTGATCCCAAACGCCTGACCCTTCCTGGCGTTAGCCAGGTGACAGAGCCCAAACGCCTGCCTTAGCCTGGCGTTATCCAGGCGCCAGGCCCCTGTTCCGGTTAAATCTGAGTTTTTGAAGAGTTTAAGTGTTTCCCGATTGGAATAGAAGTCTCCTACACGTTTAGGGTTTATCCCAAACATATAAATAGACCCAAGAACTCAACTTGAAGGGAGGGAAGCCATTGAAGAAAAGAACAACGTGTGGATTACTACTCAGTGAAGCAAACATTGATTTT
>ML316423.1:0-116641 GCA_005239505.1 Nicotiana paniculata | reverse complement strand
CACTTTAAGTGGAAAAACTCCCGTACCCCCTTTGGGGCGTATAATAAAGGAGGTGTGACAACTACGAACCACTTATAAGGAAAGGATAGGTAAAACCTTTCAGAGAGATATCCGTTTTTTAAAAAAGGAGAGCACAATTTTCGAACACTAATTAAGCAAGTAAAATAAGTTAATCACTTTTAATTGACACAGTCACAGTAAACGGGCGAACATTTGAGAAAACATTAGAAACCCTAGGACATGCAGACATAGATATGAGAACCAGCAAAAAAGTAAAGGAAACCGAAGTTAAACACTTAAACGTTTGAAAATATTTTGCACAAATCTCTTGAAAAATCGAAACCCTAGCTATTAGGGAAAAATGAAATCGGTTGATCATAGTAGTAAAAACGGGAGAATCTTAAAGGGTACTACTAAACAAACTCAGCCAGAACTAGTTAAATTTGTACAAGGTAAACGGAGGTAGGAAAATATCGAGTTTTAACCAGAGATTTGAAGTCATGAAAACATAAAAGTGATAATACTCATAGACATGTTGTGAATATGGATAGATTAGTCGAGACCAAAAGGGGTTTGAACCAAAACTGGCTCAAACTTCTTGAGATTCCATCAAGTAATACGAAAATCGAAACACTAGTGGTGATAAGAGGCCGGATAGGGCCTGAGATTGAAGAAGGAAACCATGAATCAAAGGGGTTTTGGTGACGGCAGGCTAGGGTTAGGAGAAGGGTGAGAGAGAAGAGAGGAGGGAAGGGGTTTCAAGGCGGCGTATTTGGAGAAGTGAGGTACGGTTAGGGGGGTTTGGTATATTAAAAAGGAAAGATTGTCCTGGACCATTATTCTTCTGAGATCAACGGCCAGGATTAAATCTGGGGTTGGGAAGGTTATAGAAATTAAATTATTGGGTTTGGATTATGGGTAAGGTTAGGGTATTAGTCTGGTTAGGGTATTTGGCTGGGTCCGAAAATTAGTTTAAAAGAGGCTATTTGTTAAATACCCAATTAATTTGATAAAATAATTTATAGAAATAGATAATAAATGATAAAAATGCAATTTGTGTATGAAAATGATTCAAAATAATTACTTAATATTATAAAAATATAAAAGGTCATTTTCGTATAAAATCAAGTAATTATGCACACATAGGTTATTATTGCAAAGTTATTGCAATTATAACCTACAAATGTAGATATAATTATACATAAAATAATTAAAGCTTAATATAAATATAAATGATAAAAATTAAGAAATAAAATTATTATAAAATCATTAGTGATGCAATTAATAATTATTTTGATAATAAATGATGGAATAAATTAATTTAAAATCCTTTAAAATTATGAAAAATTATGGAAAAATACTAATTGATGCTCATGCATTATTTCTTAATGTATATATATATTTTGGAAATATTATAGGGAAAAATTGGGTATCAACACCCGGATTTGCATTTGGATGTTTCTAGAATGTTTCGGCACAAGTTGGCAAAAAGTGGAAATTAGAAAGTTTGGAAAGTTCATAAGTTTGACCAGAAGTTGACTTTGATGATATCAGATTCGGATTGTGATTTCGGGAATTGGAATAAATTCGTCATGTCATTTGGGACTTGTGTGCAAAATTTGGGTTCATTTTGGGATTATTTGAAATGTTTCGGCACGAGTTATGGAATTGAAAGTTCAATGTTCAATTAAGTATGATTTGAGGTGCGATTCATCGTTTCAATATTTTTATGTGTGTTTTGACTCCATGATTAAGTCCTTGTTATATTATGGGACTTGTTGGTATGTTTGGACATCGTATGAGGGAGTTATGCTCATTTTAGTGTCGGAGAAGAGAGCTGGTGCTGGTGCTTCGCCAGATGCGAAGTTGGGTCCGGATCTGCGACCCCGCAGGTGCGAAAAATTGTCCGCAAAAGAGGAAATAACAGCTGGAAAAGCGCAGGTGCGGAGTGTTTGTCGCAAAAGCGAAAATCCCTTTGTATAAAAAATCATACTTTGTTCTTTGGGTATTTTGAGCATATCTTCAGTTCTAGAGTTCCGATTGAGTTGATTTTTGCGGCGTTCTTCTTGTATTTTTAATGGGGTTAGTATAAAACTAAATTTTTTGTATTTATGATAACAGAAGTTCATTTTTGAATTAATCCATATTTTGATTGGAGAATTGGTGATTTTTATCAAAAAAAATTTAAAAGTGAATAATTGAGTTTTAAACATCAATACGGAGTTGGAATTGGATGAAATTAGTATGGTTGGACTCATAATTAAATGGGTTGTCGGATTTTTTGAGTTTCGTCGGGTTCCGAGGTTCAGGCCCGAGTTTGATTTTTGGGTCGATTATGGGCTTTTGATTAAAGATTTAATTTTTATCAATTAGGTTTGTTTCATTTGGCATTACTTGATATATTTGAGTTTCTTTTGGATAGTTTCAAGCCATTCGGAGGTCGATACACATGGGATGGCATTTTTGGAGTATCGCTTGGCTTGCTCGGTATTGGAATTGGCTGGTTCGAGGTAAGTAACTCTTCTTAACTTCTTGCTCAGGGTATGAAACCCCGAATTACGTGTTATGTGATTGGTATTGAGGTGACGCACATGCTAGGTGACAGGCATGTGGGCATTCACCCTGTGAATTGTGACTCCATTATTTCCATGGCACTGTATAGTGGCCCTATTTTGTTGATATATGTGTTTTCACCATGCGATAAAGTAATTGAGCTGTCAATCATGCTAAATATCATGTTTAGTCTTTATGCTGATATCATTAGGACCCATAGTAGTCGTTTCTTGCTGTCATCTTACTGATTTTATTGATATTTCATACTCAGTCATATTCATACATTCATGTCATATCATAGTCTTAGTTGTTGTTTGTTGATACATCATATCATTGTTGTCGAGCTAGTTTCATGATACAGTGAGCCCATGAGTGAAACTGGAGAGATTGATGTTTGAGAGAGGTTGAGAGCTTGATTATGAGTGATAGCTATGGGATCGAGCTGCACGTCAAAGCATGTTATATTGATTTATGCCTGGATCTGGCTTATGATAGCGCTTGGATTGTGGAGCCCTTATGGAGTCTGTACACACCCCTAGTGAGCGCGGTTGATAATAATGAGGGATGGATCTAACCTCGACATGGATCTTATTCGAAGAATTTATATAATTGGAGATGGATCATCTCCATGGGTCCGGATTAGCCTTTCTCGGTACTGAGTGACTGATGGTCAGTGATGTATATATTCTGGGATGGATCTTCCCTGGGTCGTATGGGCCATGTACAGTACTGAGTGGTTGAGCATGATGAGTTGAAAGTGTGAGACAATGAGATTGAGTACTCTGAGAGTGTGAATACATGATTCATCTCTGAGATATATGGCATCGGCATGCACACATGACATACATGCCTAGAGATGCAATTTTTCTCATGTCGTACAGTATCACGTCATTCATGACCTTTTACACACATTGATATATGGGCATAGAGAGGTATTTCACACTTGCTATCTTGAAAGAAAATGAAACATCTTATTTATTGTGAAAAGAATATTTGAAAAAGTTACAGTTTTCAAACTTACTCGTATATTTGGCATTTTCGGTAAAAGATTTGGGTTTCACTGAGATACTTGAAAAGCATTACTATTTTCTAGATATGTGAACGAGCTGAGCATTTTTTGACTTCTGAAATACCCCTTTTATTACTTGTATTATGTTGTTATGAACTGTTGTGGGATATTGGTATTGGATCCGACCTTGTGTTAGCTCGTCACTACTTTTAACCTATTGTTAGGTTTGTTACTTACTGAGTACATGGGGTCGGTTGTACTCATACTACACTTCTGCACCTTGCGTGCAAATGTTGGTTGTTGATGTTGCTGTGTTCGATAGGAGCTGGACTGAAGATGTACCTGCGTCCCAGTTGTAGCTGCCCCTTGTTCGTGGTATCTTTAGATTTTAAAACTCTTTTTATGTACTTTTCAAACAGACGATGTATTTATTTTATTTCAGCTTTGTAAATTCTATTCTTATAAGCTCATGATTTGTACTACCAGTCTTTGGGGTAATGTATAAGATTCAGACAATTTATTTACTTAATTGACTTGTTAAATGTTATTGGAAGTGGTTGGTTATTAGTTGGCTTACCTAGCGGGTTGGGTTAGGTGCCATCACGACTAGTGGATTTTTGGGTTGTGACATATTTAGACCAGATTAGACTTAGGCTTTTATTATGCCTTGTTTTGACTATGTACTTCCAGTGAGTCATGTTTTGATTGTTTGTATGACTACGCGAGCTTCTCGAATCATGGTAGAGACATGTGTAGGCGTTGATTTCTGTTTGAGCATGATACTTATTATTGTTTGGCGTATCCGCCTGATATGAACCATAATTGTACATTTTGCACATACATACACTTTAATATGCTATTTTCCACATCTAGGAGTATGTGATTTGATATTCATGTTCCTAAACATGTATTTTCTTAATATCTTATGTGATATGGACTGATTTGGTAGCACGTAAGTTATATGTGCGGTGATTATGTTATGGCACGTGAGTTGTTCATACAACACCTGAGTGTCACAACCCAAAGTCTAAACTGCGTGGTTGTGATGGATCTTAACACTACTTTCTACACAAGCCAATACATAACTAAAAATATGAAAAAAAATAAAACAAACAATTAAAAGAAAAACTATAATATAGTGTAATAGTAACTCTGAAGCATACATAAAAGGTCTAAACGCTCACACTAATATTCAACCCCAAGACGTGGAGTCACAAGTAAATGAGCTACTTGAGTTTACTAAATATATTTTCTTGCAAGAAACTCAATACTTTGTAGAAAGTAAAAACAGTACAATAGAGATAGAAAATATGACTCGAAGTCCTGCGAACGGTATGTAACTCTACCTTGAATAACCTATATAGTATCCGCTAAGAACCTCTTGGGATTGTACTGCTACCAATGTCCGAATCTGCAGATGAAATGTAGAAGTATAGTATCAGTACAACTGACCCAATGTACTTCATAAGTGTTGAGCCTAACTACGATGAGGTAGTGACCAGACTAAGATAAAACACCTAACAATTAAACCCTTGCAGTTAAGTAACAGTAAATAACGAGAGGATAAATAAAATATCAAGCATAATAATAGGATGACAACACATGAAAGATGTTAATAGGTACATAAGTAAAGAGAAATAAAACGAGAAAGTAATGGAAGGTACTACTGAATAAACCACAACTCATACTTCTACCACAACTCTGAACAAGCTATCCAAGATAATTACGACGCCATAAAGCCAAATCCTCAATCTTAATAGCAAAATAAGAACAACAATACTAACAAACGGCACGACATCACCCTTCATTATTTTAGTCTCATCCTCACAACATAATGTATTATCTAGCACGGAATCTGTCAGACCCCAACTTCAGGAAGTGCGACTGGCACACATTTCTTTGAGGCCCGTGCGAACAAACGTCCAAACTTAGATCTTAAAACATAGGATCTGGGCCAATAAGGCCTCTGAGTAAACATTCAAATGATCATGTCTGGCTGTGGGAGAAGTCTTAACATTGGGTATATATAATATATACATACACAACCGTTGCCAACATGGTCATTACAATACTTACATACTTCCAAATACTAGTCTGCAACTCTCGAAGAGTGACATAACACATAACTTGGTCATCACAGGGCCCCACCATATCAAAAATGACTGTAACATACACTTTAGTACCTATCAACTTCTAGAAAGCTACTCTTAAGAAGTGGAGTGCGACGATCGACAACTGAAATGTATAAGGACGCCACGGGTCTATCTGCACCTGTGGGCATAAGCACATTGCCCAAAAGAAAGGGGCATCAACACGGAAAATGTACTGAGTATATAAGACTAATAATGTATATTAATCCAAGACATAACATAAGAAATAAAGACACGTGATTTCAACCAGAATGCCGAAGAAAAACCACCGGGCGTAAACTGTGGAAATAATAAAACTTAAAGAGTATACAAGCTTTACAAAAATTTAAGCCACTCATAGATATTATGCATGAACATAATATACTATCACCCAACCACTCTTTGGGGCATGTTATTTCATATTTTACCTGACATCTGAGGACTCGGTGAAGTTTTATTCGTTCATCACATCGTACCCGGCATCAACTCAATTGTACCAAGCCACATAAGGGCTCGGTAGTATTTCATAGTACATTATTCCGGATCTGGCCTCACTAAGAGCTCGGTCGTCCCCGATAATACAAGGTCTTAGTAGTATTTCACATTATTTCTTATCATACCCAACTAATCAGTGGTTGTACAATAGGTGTTGTACGCAGCCATCTATAGCGCAGCTCGACAAACTAAAGTAGACACACACACATGCATGATCCTTTTTCAAGAGATGCTAAGTTTAAACTTAGAACTGTTCTTTACGACCTCAGGATACTTATCTAGGAATACCTTAGACTTAAAAGAAATGCTACCAGCAAGAATGTACAAGAACATGACCAGCGTTATTGAGAAGGACTTAGACCAAACCAGTCTTACAATATAGAAATCCTTAAGAGAGAGAGAGAGACGCTTATACCAAGAAAGAAGGTTGCCTCCCATACCTTTTTAAAAAACTAGTTACGCCTTCTAAATACTTATGCTCCTATAGTGATAAATTCCGCCTCCAATGAATCTTCAAAATCAATGTAACAAGATGATTGATATATAGTTACGATTTCGAGCTTCTTCTCTCTAGATGCTACGAGGTTCGCCTCTTATTTAGTCTTAGACTATTTGAGAATCCAAAAGGAGGTTTGGGAGCAATTTGGTTGAGCTAAATTATTGATATCTCCTAGATTGAAAGAGAAAAGAGTTTTACTACCTTTTATACCATAACTAGTGTAGAAAATTTTGCTGTCCCAAGTGCTGGACGGGTTGCCCAACACTAGCCACTGAATCCGATGGTACAGCTGGCGCAATCCGGCCAAATAAAACTGCCTCTCTGCCCGATAACGTGCCGTCAGCTGATTGGTGGTGAAAAAACCTCATTAATCCTTAACTTCATATATGGGGGGAATAATGAGGGGTGTAATAGAAAAACCCTTCGTGCATATTCTCACGTTCTCTCAAGCACGGTAACAACCTTCGTGCAATAATATTGAAATATGAATATAGCACGAAAACACCCTTTGTGCACAATAACTCTCCCTCACAAGCACGGAAACATCCTTCGTGCAACTCACTCTTCCTTACCAATCATCACAATTAACATAATACTAATTATGGTGAAAAACATAAACAACATCAAAGATAATATTTGGACATAACTCGCCATATGAGAATTTGCCTATACTTTTGCACCAATAACAAAATAAATCAATCCAATAATCACAACGCCCAATATCTCAAAAGATAAACATAAATAATAACATGGAAACAAGAAATCAAAGAGTTTTACAATCTATATAGAGCATGGAAGACATAATACACAAAGTAACATTGCACACGAAACTAATCCTACCCCATGCTTATCACATGGCCAACATATATACACTTGTCACCTTGCAAATACGTCGCCCCCAACACATAGATGACGTAGCAGATAGACTCAATTAAAACCCTAATTCTCTGAATCAAGGAAAACCAACACACTTAACTTTTTTGGGAACAAGATCAACAATCCAACGCTACCTTCCTTATGGAACAAGCCTTCAAACCACCCGAATCTAGTCAAATAATGTTCGAAAAAGTCAAAAGAAGTTTTAGAAACTACCCTCGTATGAAAAAGGTTCGATATGTAAAATATTTGAAAAAGCCAACCCAGGCTCACGTGATCTAAATCTGAAATTAAGACCAAATCCTTATTACCCATTCATCCCTGAGTCTAAATGTTTGATTTTGTTTTTTGAAATCCGACTTCAATTTGAGGTCAATATCTAAATTTTACAAAATCTTTAGTTTCTACCAAAACCCCCAATTTTTACTCTATCAAATCTTAGATTTGATAGTGAAAATTCGGGAAATAATAATGAGAATTGAACAAAAGAAAGTTAAGTTACTCACCTATTAAGTTGGGCAGAAATTGCGCTCAAACAATTGCCTCTATGCAATCTAGGTCTCAAAAAATTGTGTAAAATGGGCTAAGTCCCGAAATCTCAATTCTTTTACCCGGCTACAAATATCCCAATTGTGAACTTGAAATGTTCGCAATATCAAACGACTAATTGCAAATGCGAACAATGTCTAAGACAATGTCGCAAATGCGACTAATCCTTCACATTTGCAAAGTCCAACCCCTCGTAAAGAGCAAACCAAGCCTCACAAATGTGAAGCTAATCTTCAGCCCACCATTGTCGCAATTGCTACATTTGTCTCACATTTGTAATACCTGACCACTTTGCCAAAGTGAAGATTCCCATTTCCTTCCCAACATTGCAAATGAGAGCTAGCACTCGCAAATGTGAGGTTCACATTTGCGAACAAATCCACGCAAATGTGAGATCAGCATCCCACCAACACCAGCAAACACAACAGCTATTCCAAATCAGCATGCAACCTATCCTCAGCTCACTCGATCCCCCTGGGCTCCAATATGAACACTCACACAAGTATACTAACATCCTACAAACTCGCTTGCAAGCTCAAATCATCAAAATAACATCTAAAATCAAGAATCGATTACCAAAACTCAAGATTTCTCAAAGTTCAAACTCAAATTTCTAACTTTCTACATAAAGTGTCGCGACGACCTCGGGTCACCCAGGACCTCAAGCGAACGTTCCTGCAAGTCCAAAATCATCATACAAACCTACCAAAATTCGTAAAACACCGATATGAGGTTGTTTACCAAATATATTGAGTGCGCTAAACTCTAGTCACTTTCAAAGTCAAAAATTAATTTTTGTTTTAGACTTTCCAGAAATCGACATGGACCACGAACGCAAGTCATAAATTATCAAATAGCAATATGAAAGGTCTCGAAACATAAAACGGGGAGCTAGTACTCAAAATGACCTATCAAGTCGTTATATTCTACATCTCTAGAAGAAACATTAGTTCTCGAACAGACATAGTAATATACCTGGAATGGTAAAAATATGCGGTATCTACTCCTCATGTTGGACTCGACCTCCCAAGTAGCCTCCTCATAAGTCAGATTCTCATCAAGTTGCATCGTGCTATAGTCCAAAACATGTAACCTATCCTTATGGTACTTCTAAAGCATGGAAACGTGAAATACCAAATGTACCCCTACTACGATAGGAGGCAATGTAAGCCTATAAGCAACCTCCCCAAGATCTCAAGTGGGCCAATACACCTGGGGATCAACTTTCCCTTCTTTTCAAATCGAATCACGCCCTGCATTTTGTAAGGCCCTGTAAAATATTTCCTAAAACCCGGGGTTTCGTGGGGCCGAGGTAGTCATATGTGTTAATGGTAGTAGAGAAGGGCTGGGGAATTGAAGGAAAATGTTTGAAAGAAAAGGGAATTTTTGCGGTCCATTATGAGGCCGAAGAACCACTCTACGGGAAGCAGAAAGGCCGCAGAGTAAGGCAGTTAATTGGGCAACTTTTTGGATGTCATTTCGCGGCCAATTGTGTGACTGCAAAATGATTTCGGGGGCCGCTCACCGATAGCAGAAGTAGCATGCATAATTTCTCGGAGGGAAGTTGTGCGATGCATTATGCGACCGCATAATAGGTCTGCGGATAGCATTGGGCACAGAGTGGGGCATACCTGCCCTTTTCCGGAGGGCCATTTTGCGGCTATTTATACGATCACATATTCTGTTTCGGAGCTTTATTTTTGGGTTTTTATAACCCGACCCCTTCTCATAAAACACTATTGGGGGTAATTTTAGAGAGAGAGAGAGAGAGAGAGAGGAAGGTGTTCTAGAGTGAGAAAAGGAATTATAAGCCATTGTCATCAATCTTTGGCCAAACCTTGAAGATTTCGCTAGAGTAACTTACAAGGTCTTCAACCAAAAAGGTAAGGTTCTACACCCTAGCCCTTAATTTCGAAATTAAACTCGAAATGGGTAATTAGTATGAGTATGAAACTTGTTTATTTTGTATGCATGTGTTATCAAGGGGTGTAGGAAGATTGTTGAGGTAAAAATGGTAAAGAATGGGTTGTAGGATGATGGAGTCCTCCATAAAAGGAACTTGAAACCTTAATGTACACCTAGTGCTTGATAAAATGCTCAAATGAGCTAGAACCATGATCATCTTCCTAATTTTGGTTCAATTTGCCATATTTTTAAAATAGATCAAAGTTGCTAAGAGCTCAGAACATTTTAGAGTTTAAGGAAGCTCAAGTGAGGTACGATGGATAAACTCTTCTTTTAAGAATTGAACCCCACATTACCCTTGTAAATTCCAAGATGTTTATCAAAAATCGATTATTTTGAATGAGCTTTGTGACAAAGATATATGTTCAATCCTTGTTTTAATGCTCTTATTATGTTGTATTATCGATTAAGGATGTGTTTCAAACTATGGATTGTGTATCTACATGTTATAATTCCAAATCGTGTTACATATGAAAATTATTATGCCAAACTGTGTAGATTGTGATTGGGATTACACCTCCACCCGCATATATTGGGGTGAGCCGGCAGGGCCGCTTTGTCTAGGATATTGGTATTGTTGTTACACCTCCACCCATACATATTGGGGTGAGGCATAGGGGCCGCTTCATGTAGGTATTTCTATCATTGTTACATCTCCAACAACACATATTGGGGTGCGGCGGCAGGGCCGATTTGTATAGGTATTGGTATCGCTGTTACACCTCCATCAGCACATACTGGGTGAGGCGGTAGGCTGCTTTGTGTAGGTATTGGTATCATTGTTGCACCTCCACCCGCATACACTGGGGTGAGGTAGCGGGACCACTTTGTGTAAAGATTGTTACAGAGGTTCTCGTCTTAAAATTTATTAATGTTATAGACAACTCTTGATAAATCTTCTTTGAATTTAATGGTTATCTATGTTATTCTATTGTCACCTTGATTCATCATATTTATGTTGTATTTCCAAGTTCATGATTAGGTGTTTGGTTTTCATACTAGTACTATTCGGCATGTACTAAAGTCCCTTTTGTCGGGGGTGCTGCATCTTTAATGGATGCAGGTAGTTCCACAACGGAGGGTACTAACTAGTGATAGAAGTAATCTATCTTCCCAACTGACTTGGTGAGCCCCATCTCAATGCGAGGTTATGCATTTTTTGTTTCGTGTATATTACTATATTTTGAGGTATAGCCGGAGCCTTGTTACCAGCACTACCATCGTACTCTTTTCTACCTATTAGAGACTCCGTAGACATAGTGTGGGTGGTATGTTAGTGTGGGGAAAGTCAAACTAGTAATTTTGTAATTGTATCACATGTTGCATATCAAACTATGAAAGAGTATGTATTTTGAAACTTATAAATGATGTAACTGCTGATAATGAATTGGTGTTGTTGTTTACGTGATCCTTCTCATTGCCTAATTGATGAATTAGATTTTATTGTTATTCATGAGTAAGTGCGGGTAGAAGGTATTGTACAGGCTTGCTCGGCCGGGTTATCTCGGTTGAGTGCCGGTCGCGCTCCCGAGTTTAGGGCGTGACACATAAGTAAAACTCAGAGAAGAACCTTCTCACCCTCTATGTAAGCCACATCACGAATCTTCCTACCAGCATAAATCTTTTGCCTTGACCGTGTTGTACGAAGATGCTCCTGAATCAATCAGGCCTTCTCCAAAGCATCACAAACTAAATTTGTGCCCATTAATCAAGTCTCACCGGGCTCAAACCAACCAACTAAAGAACGACATCACCTCCCATATAAGGCCTGGGATAGAGGCATCTGCAATTGGACTGATAGTTGTTGTTGTAGGCAAACATCCCTAGAGGTAGAAATTGGTCCTACTGAACCCCCCCCCCCCCCCCCCCCCCCCCCCGAAATCAATAATGCATGCCCTAAACATATCCTCCAACATCTGAATGGTGCGCTCGGACTGCCTGCCTGTCTTTGGGTGACACGTGGTACTCAATTCAACCTGCGTGCCAAACTCCCGCTGCACAGCTCTCAAAAAGTGCAAAGTGAACTACGTGCCACTATCTGAAATGATAAAAATGGGCATACTGTACAGGCGGATTATCCCCTAATTTAAATCTGAGCCAACCGCTCTAAAGAGCAGGAAGTCCCCACCAGAATGAAATGCACGGACTTGGTCAACTGGTCCACAATGACCCAAACAACATGATATTTCCTCAAGCTCCGTGGTAAGCCTACCAAAAATTCCATAATGACACACTCCCACTTCCACTCCGGTATTACAAACTACTAAGTCAAACCACCGGGTTGCTGATATTCATACTTCACTTGTTGACAATTTGAACACCAAGAGAAATGTCTAACAATCTCTTTCTCCTTCTTCTGCCAAAATAATATTGCTTGAATTCACGATACATCTTCGTGACACCTGGGTGAATAGAATACCATGCGCTATGATTCTCCTCATGGATCTCTCTCAATCCATCAATGTTCAGAACACAAATCCGGCCATGAAGCTGCATAACACAATTTTCCCTAATCACAACCTTCTTAGCACCGTCCTGTAGCCGTCTCTTTTAATACCAACAAGTGAGGATCATAAAACTAGTGAGCATTGATGCACTCCAACGAGGATGACTCAGCAGCAACACAAGGAAGAACTCTACTAGGCTCTGAAATATCTAAACTCATGAACTTGTTAGCCAAATAATGAACATCCATTGCCAATGGCCTCTCCACTACCAATATAAATACCAAGCTACCCATGCTCTATGACTTCCTACTTAAGGCACCAGCCACAATATTAGCCTTGCCCTGATGATACAATTTGGTGATATCATAGTGTTTCAATAACTCCAACTATCTGTGTTTCCCCAAATTAAGATCCTTTTTCTAGAATAGATGTTGGAGACTCTGATGGCCGGTGTAGACCTCATATGGAACATCGTATAAGTAACGCCCCCGAATCTTGAGTGCATGAACAATGGTTGCTTACTCCAAATTATGCACAGAGTATTTCTTCTCATGGATCCTCAACTAATGAAACACATAGGTAATCACCCTACCACCTTGCATCAATACCATGCCAATTCCAATACACGAAGCATCATAATACATAGTGTAAGACCCCGAACATGTAAGGAACACCAACACTAGGGTTGTAGTTAAGGTAGTCGTGAGCTTCTTAAATCTCTCATAATACTCGTCAGACTATCTGGAATGAGCGACCTTCTAAGCCAACTTGGTAAATGGGGCTAAGATAGACGAAAACCCCTCAACTAGCGATAATAGCCCGCCAACCCCAAAAAGCTCTAAATCTCTGTAGCTAAAATAGAACTAGGCCAATTCTAAACTGTCTCATTCTTCTTGGCATCCACCTTGATACTATCAAAAGACAGAACATGACCTTAGAAGGAAACTGAGCCCAACCAGAACTCACACTTCAAAAACTTGGAATACTAGTTGACGATCCTTCAAAGTTTGAAGTATAATCTGCATGTGCTTCTCATGCTCTTCTCTACTACAATATTAAACCAAAATATCATCAATAACGACAATTACAAAGGAATCCAAACAAGACTTGAATACTCGGTTCACCAATTTCATGAAGGCTGCTGAGCATTAGTCAAACCGAACAAAATCACCAAGAACTCGTAATGGGTATAACGAGTCCTACACGTTGTCTTACTGATAACTGATGCCCTAATCTTTACCTGATGGTAGCTAGATCTCAAATCAATCTTCAAAAATACCTTGACACCTTGAATCTGGTCGAATAGATCATCAATCCTAGGAAACTGATATTTGTTCTTGATAGTAACCATGTTCAACTACAATACTCAATGCACATCCTCATCGATCCATCCTACTTCTTAACAAACAACATCGGCGCACCCCTAGATGACATGCTCGGTCTAATAAATCCCTTATCAAGAAAATCCTGCAACTTTTGTTCAATTTATTCAACTCATCTAGAGGTATACGGTACAATGGAACAGAAATACGCTGAGTTCCCAGAACCAAATCAATAAAAAAGTCAATATCCCTATCGGGTGGCATACCCGACAAATCTGTAGGAAATACCTCTCAAAACTCCCTTACATCCAATATTGAATATATAGGAGGAGCTTCTGCACTAGAATCCCGGATACAAGCCAAATATGCAAAACACCCCTTCTTAACCATACGCAGAGTCTTCAAATATGAAATCACCATGCTAGTGAGATAACCGACAATCCCTTTCCACTCAAATCTAGGCAACCCCGAAATGGCCAATGTCATACTCTTGGCATGACAACCCAAGATAGCATGATACGGGAACAACCAATCCATACCAAGAATGACCTCAAAATCCATGATATTCAACAACAAAATATCAACTATAGTATCAAAATAATTAATAGTAACAACACAATACCGGTAAACCCAATCAACTACTATGGAATCTCCAACCAGTGTAGACACTGAAACACGAACATCAGGAGAATCACGAGGCATACTTAAACGCGAAGCAAAATACGAAGACACATATGAATATCTAGAAACTGGATCAAACAACACGGTAGTATGTCTATTACAAACTAAGATAATACCTGTAATAACTACATCGACGACTCTGCCTCAAGGAGACCCAAAAATGCATAACAATGAGTTTGAGCCACACCAACATGTCCTCCACCTTTAGGACGGCCTCTCACTGACATGCCTACACCTCTAACTAATTTTCCTCCAATTCGGGCTAGTTAACCCCCGCCTCTAGCTGGTTGAGCGGGTAGTGGAGCATTTTGTGCCAGAATCATGCACGAGTACCTGTTGTGGCATACTGTTGTGACCTAGGGCAAAACCACCTGTCGTGCCTCAAATCCTCATATACATATCAAGACCTCTACTATTGGGTTGCTAAAACTGGAGTTGTACCTAACGACCCGACTAACCACCATGGTAACTTTATATTGGAGGTGCACTAATGGGAGCTAGAGGTGCAATATATGTTGGCTACACTGAACGAGGTCCATAAGCATTGTGGCTGCCTGATGTACCATGTGTTGATCGCTAGTATGGTTTGTGTCAGCCTAATAGGATGGCTTCTACCAAAGAACCCCTGCCTCTAGATGAGGCACCACTAAATCATCAAAAATAACGGGACCTCTTGTCAAAGGTTATCTCTTTCATCTAGCCTCCAGTGCGTTCAACCCTCTTGGCGATCTCCACTATCTTAGTAAAATAAATCTCAGTCTCAACCTTTTTGGCCATCTGAAGTCTGATGCCATATGTAAGACATCTATGAACCTCCGCACCTTCTCCCTTTCTTTAGGGATCAGGATAGTTGCATGACATGACAAATAGATTAATTTAGTATCATACTAGGTATTGGTCATGCTACCTTCCAGAAGGCGCTCGAGCTAGCTATGCAACTCCTCTCTTTGAGTGAAGGGAATAAACTTCTCCAAGAACAGTTGTGATAACTAAGCCCAATTGAGAAAAGATGATCCCGCCGGCCTACCCAGCTCATAAATCTGCCACCACCTCTTGGCGGAACCATACATCTGATAGACGGTGAAATCAACTTCGTTGGACTCCACTAGTCCCAAGTTGCACAAAATCTCATGGCAACTATCCAGGAAGTCCAAGGGACCCTCTGAAGGTGCACCACTAACGTGAGGGGGAAACAAGTTGGTGAACTTGTCCAACCTATTCAGCTCATCAACTGAAATTGTAGGCCTGTCCCCGGGATGTGTAGAAACAATAGAAAGAATATGAAGATATTTTTGCATGGTCTTATGATGATATGACTGGTTTGAGCACATCTATAGTGGCTCATAAACTACCTACCAACCCTATGTGTCCGCCTGTAAAGTAGAAGCTCAGAAAGTTCAAGCCCGATATGAGTCTGAAAATTAAAGAAGATGTCACCAAGAAGATCAAAGCTAAGGTTCTCTGAGTGGTTGAATATCCAACCTGGTTGGCTAATATTGTGCCAGTTCCGACGAAAGATGGGAAAGACAGGGTATGTGTCAAATTTAAAGAAAGCGAATCGTAAAGATGATTTCCCGTTGCCCAATATACACATATTGATCGAAAATTGTGCCAAGCATGAACTCCAATCTTTTGTGGATTGCATCGCGGGATATCATCAGATATGGATGGATGAACAAGATGCTAAGAAGACAGCCTTATTACACCATGGGGAGTGTATTGCTACAAAATGATGTCGTTTGGTCTGAAGAATGCTGGAGCCACTTATATGAGGACTATGACAACCATTTTCCATGACATGATACACAAGGAGATAGAAGTGTATGTGGACGACGTCATCATCAAATCCAAGAAGCATACATATCACATATCACACCTGAGGATGTTTTGTGATCGTCTTCGAAGGTATAATTTGAAGTTGAACCCCGCAAAATGTGCTTTTGGGGTCCCTGCTGAAAAATTGTTAGGATTCATCGTCAGCCACCGAGAAATTGAGTTTGACCCGTCAAAGGTCAAGGCTATCCAAGATTTTCCACCTCCAAGGAATAAGAAAGATGTGATGAGCTTCTTAGGGCGCCTCAACTACATCAGTTGTTTCATAGCACAATCAACTGTGATTTGTGAATCAATTTTTAAAATGTTAAAGAAGGATGCCGCAACAAGTTGGACTGAAAAATGTCAGAAATCTTTTGACAAAATCAAGGATTATTTGTCCACACCACCAGTCCTGGTCCCGCCGGAACTTGGGATACCTCAGCTACTCTATTTGTCCGTACTAGATGGGGCTTTTGGTTGTGTCTTGGGAAAACACAATGAGACGGGGAGAAAAAATCAGGCCATATACTATCTGAGTAAGAAGTTCACACCCTATGGGGCACGGTAATTTTTTGCTAGAACGCACCTGTTGTGCTCTGACGTGGATAGCTCAAAAGCTGAGGCACTATTTCTATGCCTACACCACATATCTCATATCAAGGATGGATCATCTAAAATACATTTTTCAGAAACCCATGCCTACAAGGAATTTGACAAAATGGTAGATACTATTGAGTGAATTCGACATCGTCTATATAACTCAAAAGGTAGTCAAGGGACAAGCACTAGCAAATCAACCGGTAGAAAATCCTATAGGAGGAGAATACAAACAGCTGAAAACGTATTTTCCCGATGAAGAAGTATCATGTTTAGGGGAAGATATCGCTGAAACCTACGACGGTTGGACAACGTTCTTCGATGGAGCTGCAAATTTCAAAGGAGTGGGTATTGGAGCTGTGTTGGAATCAGATACAGGTCAACATTATCCGGTATCCGTGGAACTCAGATTTTTGTGTACCAACAATATGGCAGAATATGAGGCTTGCATCTTGGGGCTCAATTTGGCCATTGACATGAATATTCAGGAACTTCTGGCTATTGGTGATTAAGACCTTTTGGTACATCAGGTTCTACGGAGTTGGCTACAAAGAATACCAAAATATTACCATATTTATACTATGTGCGAGAGTTGATGAAGAGATTCACAAAGATAGAGTTCAAACATGTTTCGAGAATCCAGAATGAGTTCACAGATGCATTGGCCGCTCTGTCTTCCATGATACAACACCCGGACAAGAATTTCATCGAACCTATTCCAGTAAAGATCCATAATCAGTCAGCTTATTGCGCTTATGTTGAAGAAGAAACGGATGGGAATCTGTGGTTCCATGATATCAAAGAATACTTTGCAAAAGGATAGTATCCGGAGGATGCAAATCATACTCAGAAACGCACACTCCGAAGATTGTCCAACCATTTCTTCTAAAATGGAAGAATTCTGTACAGAAGGACTCCAGACCTAGGATTATTACGGTGTGTTGACGCCAAGGAAGCTTCCAAACTACTCGATGAGATACATGCCGGAACCTGCGGACCACACATGAATGGTTTCAGTTTAGCTAACAAGATATTAAGAGCAGGATATTTTTTATGACTATGGAAACGGACTGTATTAGGTATGTCAAAAAGTGTCATCAATATCAAGTACATGCGGATATGATACGACTGCCACCAAATGAACTCAATGCAACAAGTGCACCTTGGACTTTCTCCATTTAGGGAATGGATTTCATCGGTCTGATAGAACCCGCCACTTCGAACTACTTCACAAACTGGGTTAAGGCTACATCTTACAAAGCTATAACTAAAAAAGTCATTGCATATTTTGTCAGAGATCGCATTGTTTGCAGATTCGGGTTGCTAGAATCCATCATCACCGACAACGCCGCAAACCTCAACAGAGACTTAATGAAATCTTTGTGTGAAACCTTCAAGATCAAGCATAAGAATTCCACAGCATACAGGCCTCAAATGAATGGAGTCGTGGAGGCCGCCAACAAGAACATCAAGAAAATATTGAGAAATATGGTAGACAATAACAAGCAATGGCACGAGAAATTACCATTTTCCTTATTGGGATATCGTACCACAGTTCGCACATCAACCGAGGTAACCCCCTATTGGCTGGTCTACGGTACTGAAGATGTCATTCCCGTCAAAATTGAAATTCCTTCTTTAAGAATTATACAAGAAGTTGAACTCAGTGATGCAGAATGGATACGAAGTCGCTATGAACAATTGGCTCTTATTGATGGGAAAAGAATGAATGTGGTTTGACATGGTAAAATTTACTAGAACAGAATGTCCAGAGCTTTCAACAAAAGGTCAGACCTAGACAGTTCACACCGGGGCAGCTGGTGTTGAAGCGGATCTTCTCGCATCAGGATGAAGACAAAGGGAAATTTTCACCTAATTGGAAGGGACCTTACATGGTTCACAGGTACTGACAGGAGAAGCACTCATACTTGCAGAAATGGTTGGAGAAATTTGGCCAAAGCCTATCAATTCAGACACAGTCAAGAGATACTATGTTTAGATTGTTTACATTTCTTCATATGGTGTAACTGAACTACGCTTGACCTGATTCCCGTTTAAAAGGGGATACATAGGCAACCCTGTGGGTTCGGTCACAACTCAATAAAATCTTCATTTTATTCATGGTCAGAAACTGGGGCAGAATTTTGAGGAGGACCCTCGAAATTCTGGAGCAAGTCCAGCCAACTTCGTCATATGCAGAACAGTCAAAGAATTGCTTATTGAACTGGGGTAGAATCTCGAGGGGGACCCTCAAAATTCTAATTCAAGCAAGTCGCAATGTCTCTAAAAGTGTTACAGTCATTGGTTCATCTAACTTACTTGATATTACATACTACTATATTAACTACATTAATCAAATGCACACATATTTTCTCGAAAGATTTATTTTATAAACAGCCAGGTGCCACCCGGGATAACTTGAACATGATCTCGAGATAGGGAAAAATCAAATCAATCAAGCGAAGGCACAAACGAACCTTCCCAGCTAAGAAGTACTCTACTATCACTCATTTTCTTTCTTTGCATGAGACTAAGCATTGTCTTTTCTCCTTGCATGAGGATAAGCATTGCTTCCCTAATTGCATAAGGCTAAGCATTGCCTTTCTTTGGATAAGACTAAGAATTGTCTCCCAATTGCATAAGGCAAAGCATTGCCTCCCTAGTTGCATAAGGCTAAGCATTGCCTTCCTTTGCATAAAACTAAACACTATCTCCCAATTGCGTGAGGCCAAGCATTACCTCCTTAATTGCATAAGGCTAAGCATTGCCTTTATTTGCATGAGGCTATGCATTTTCTCCTCTTTTGCATGAGACTAAGCATTGCCTCCCTAATTTCATAAGACTAGACATTGCCTTTCTTTGCATGAGACTAAGCACTGTCTCCTCCTTTTTCATGAGGCTATGCATTGCCTCCCTAATTGAATAAGGATAAGCATTGCCTTTATTTACATGAGACTAAGAATTGTCTCCTCTTTTTCATAAGGCTAAGCATTTCCTCCCCAATTGCATAAGGCTAAGCATTGTCTTTCTTTGCATAAGGCTAAGCATTGCCTCCCAAAATCGCATAAGGCTAATCTCGACCTTTCCTTGCATCGAGACTAAGCATAGTCTCCTCTTCTTGCATTAGGATAAGAATTGCCTCTTCAATTGTCTAAGGCTAAGCATTGCCTTATCCTTGGACAATAACAAATTCTACCTCCGTTATGCTACTTGAAATCTAGAACTATTTTTTACTTTCCCAGGGCTAAGCACTGCCCCAATCTTACACAAGATTAAGCTCTGTCTTGTTTTGCTTCGCATATGACCAAGCATCATAGCTTTGCATCTCATGGGATGAAACATCGCAATTCTTTTCAAAGGTGTCATAGACTGAAGGCACCATCCGCATAGTCGGAAGACACCATGGCATGGCCTAAGGATCTCTCAACATTGCACATCATTCTTCAACGGCGTCATGGTTCAGAGGCACCATTTTCATGGCCCGAGAACATCATTTCATGGCCTGTGAATCCCATATCACGCGATTCATGGCCCAGGACGTCATGGTCTCAGGACATCATCCTCATCCTCCAAAGACAACTTTCATGGTCCAAAGGGAATTTGCATCATGTTTCAATTCTCGCAATAATCCTATATATACTTACATGCATTGTGCTTATGTTTTGCAGGTAATCTAGGAAGTAACCGTTCTCTTAACAGGAGCAATCTTCACTCCGGTTTCCGTTCAAAACATCATGCAAGTAGTTCAAACGTAACCAACCACCATTAGTTACCCACTTTTACTCGATAACCTTTCACATACCCGTTCTGAGATACATCTGTAACATTTCAAACTCACATTAACGATTTCGTATAAACTCATTTGATATTGTCTTACCCAAAAGAACCCTTTCTGAAGCATACGACCATTGCTATAACAACTCCATCGGTTCAGTTCACCATTGGACCCATAACTACACACGACCCGATTCTCGTAACACCAGGGATATGTAGGCAAGTCCGGAACCAGGGTTCGGCCTCCATTTTCAAATCACCCCATTCGGTCATCATTTCTTTACCCGACAACTCTTTCACCATTCCCGGGTAAAGAGGAGCAGTTGTTGATACCAAATTTTCCCCTCATATTTTTAATATATATATATATATATACACACACACACACAGACACACTCGAAATAGAATGTTTGCATCATCACTTAGTTTACAAACCTATACAAGCATTTTCTATAAGTTTCCATAATTTTTAAAGTTCAAAATTAATTTCTTTTTATATTTTATTATATAAATATCTAACAATTATCCTTCAAATTATTTTGTGATGAATTAATCATCAAAATTTACTATTATACACCCACATTTATGTTTTATAATAATTTACTTTATTTTCTATAATTACATTTGCATTTTTATGACAATTACATATTTTTGCAATAATAGCCTACATTTTGCAAATTAACTGCATTTATCATTTTTAGTTAAAATAACTTTTCACATGTCTACACCCTTCAGCTATTATTTTAAAGTACGAATTTGCTTAAATAATATGTTATACCTATTTAGTTATTTTATTAATTAATTCTTTCTTAATTTCTTTATTTTCTAAACTGGCCCAATTCTAGGCTAATTTTCGGACCAATTTTTGCCCAAGTGCTTAGCCCAATAACACCCCCTTCAGCAGCCCAATCTAAAAGACCCCTTAATCCCAAACCCATTTCTAAAACCCGACCCAGATATCCTTAAAACGCAGTCGTTGATCAAAAATGATCAACGGCCCACAAAACCCCACCCCCTTTCCTTATAACCCCAAAACCCTAAACACTAACCCATTTTCCCAACTCGCCACCTTTATTCTCTCTTTCACTTCTATCTTTCACGAACCCTAGCCTTCACACCCCCAATTATCTCCGATTCCGACCTTGATATGGAATCATCTTATGATTTGCCTTCCATATATGCTCCATCTCCACGTTACTAACACGGTTTTGGTATTACTTAGTTCTTGCCTATTTTTGGCAAGCACCAGACCTGGAATCATGTGGAAATCATCCTCAACCTTCTATATCTAGACGATATTCCCTCTATATATGTTCATGGCTAGGCGATTTACCAAAATTTTGGTCGAATCTTTGATTTCTGTCAATTAGGGTTTTCCTAATTTTTCATTAATCCGATTTTTATTGATTCTTCATGTTATTAATTCCTTATTTATGTTGATTTTACAATGTTTCCTTAAATCGTTTGCTTGATTTTATCACTATATCAACCCCTCCCCCATTCCCTTTTTGGGACGGACTAGAATCATTAAGTTCTTACTAAAAAGCTGAAGGTTTCAATTCTGCTGTTCTCTTATTCTCTTGTTTTACATTTTGGCTCTTGCCCGGCTGAAAGCCAAGGCCAGAAGAATTCTATTTTTCGACCTTCTTTGGTGTAAGCACTGCCATGGGTTCCTTTGAAGCCCTTGGGAACTTGACACACTAAGGTATTGAGTTTTACTGCTCTTTGTTGACATTCAAAGTGTTGTGGAGTCTGTTCTTTCTTGTTTGTCTACTTGTCAATCAGTAACTAGTGAGTTCTTTATCCTTTGCCACATTCATTCGCTTGTGTTCATGATTAGCATATTCATACCTCTGAAATTTCATAATCTAATGTGTTTCTAAACTATCTCTATGTGCAATCCTGCTAGTATCGAATTTGTTTATGGTATCAACCTCTCTAGCATTTGCTTATGCCTAAGCTACCAGTTCTCAAATATGTCTATGTTTAACTTGAACAATTTATACTGTTTGATGTCCGTTTAGCTTAATGTATTGGTACTTTGAATGTTTACATTGGTTATATGACACCAGTTTGCTTCCTTCTCTGTCCTGGGTCTCTATAGTGATCGATTTGTATCTATAATATGTCCTAATCTATATGAATACCTTCACTCTAGTTATGACTCTCTCCTGTGATTATTTTCATCACTCAATATGTCTTTATCTTGTCCAATTTTGTAATCCCTAGCAATTAATGGGAACTTTTTGGAATGGCTTCTTAACTTGAGTTTCCCTCATGACAGTTGACTCTGTTTTGCCTTGTTGATAAAAGTTTCTCTATTTAACTTCTAGTGTTCAGCATATTTACTCCTTAGGCTTTGAATTTTTTAAGTTAGTGTTCTACTTTTATCTTATAGGGCATAATACATCTTTGCTTATTAGTTTTGCAATCCCAGAAGTCACAACCCCTCTGCCTCCTACAAAATATTCTCTGCCCCAATGTGCTACGTGTGAACTTGTGATATCAACCTGTCTTTTAAGTTTGTTTACCCTCTTTACTAATATGTTCATTGTGTGATCACCTCTACAATGCTTGTTTCTAAAATGCAAATGCACTTCTTCAAACTCTACCACTTGATTATCAATTTTCACTCTCATTGGCTATTTATCTTATTCTGAACCTATAAATCTTGGCCGGCTAAAATCCAAATCCACTAAAGCTTTCTCTATTAAACTCCTTAGTGTGAGCACTGTCCGGTGTCCATTTTAAGACCCTTGTGAACTCTGACACACTAGGGCTTGAGTTTCTTGGGTCATTTTCTTTACTAGTCAGTTCTGCCCCTCTTTCTGTCTATTGAATATGCAAATTGATTTGTGTAAGTGATTGGTTTCTATATCCTATGATCAAACTATGGCTGTTTGGTTTGGTTTGAGTTCTCCTATGGTTTCTAGGTATGTTGAGGTCCGGGTGTGCTAATGGGTGGAGAAAGAATTTAGTTGAAGGCCTGGTAGTGCTGGGTATCTCTTTGGGCCTGTCTTGGGCCTACTATTATTACTTATACCACTTTGTAATTCATTCGTTATCGGGTTTGTAATAATTCTATAATAACAATTAGGGTGATAGTGAAATTGGAAAATGGGTATCTCCTAATACTTGCACGGAAAGGGTAGAAAGCATGTTTATAGGATTTGTGAACTATTTGTTGTCCGACCTGTTATATGTGTCATTTAAATGTCTTTGTGAACTATTAGAGATCATGTTATTAGGGAAATCACACACTCACACAACTAGTGTACTGTCAAAGCATGACTGCTATATTTATTCCCATGTCTACTGCTATGTGTTGCTAGATAGCATGTCTATAGGAAATAATTACTAACAACTCTTCTTTAATCCGCATCATGTTCATTAGATACCATGCCTATAGAATTTTAACTAATTAATTCGCTTTGTTCATCTGGACAACATGCCTATATGAGCTAAATGTATAAAATCAGCTCCAATCGTCAATCTTTAGAAATCATGCCTATAGGACATCACTACTCGCTTTTCAAATGTTGTTTCATGACTCATCCACGCGATTATTAGGAAGCATAGGTAATTTTGAACATTTCCAATAATTTTCACTGCCCCTTACTGTGCAAACATTTAGAGATCATGCCTATATATTTGTCAACTTATAATATGTAATAAGCGACTTAGCAGCATCTGGCACTTACGAACTGGTAATTTAGAGATCATAGGTCTAGAATGGCATGCACATCTGAATCAGATCATCTAGAAACCATGTCAATAGGGATTAACGACTTCAATTCCCCTCAACTCTGAAACTGCCTAACGTAGGAATCTGTTTGTATGTATTTATTTGCCTAATTACGGAGGCTAATTTTAGCCTTTAACTATACTTAATTGCAATCCTATCTGTTTTGAATTGTCGCCTAGTTTTTAACATTTTTGAGAAGCCTAAGTCGAGTCTAGAACCACCTAAAATAGAGGTCCAAATGCCTCCTGGACCATAGGTATGGGACGGGTAGTGCACGCATAAGTCACGATTTAGAATCAACTTGTGCGCTTTAGGTAATAAGTTTAAGATAGTAATCAGGTAGCAGAAGATGATAGTCTATGCCTGCTGAATAATACGAGTAACACCCCACCTCGAGGGAGTTACGAAGTATTATTTATGTTGCACGGGGTGATCCTTCAGGCTAAAGAACTTAGGACCCCTCCCCCCCTCCCCATCTTATTCTTGTTTATCTTTGAATCAAGTGTTCGTATTTATCAAATTCTTTTAATAAAATTTCTCAAACTTCTTGTTTTCTCTGTCTTTGTTTATTTGACTAATTCATATAATTCAAGTTCGTCTGGGACCCACAACTGTGGACCTCGAAGAGTGCCTAACACCTTCTCTTCGAGGTAATTTCGAGCCCTTACCCAATCTTTGATGATGCAAACTAGTCAAACCTGAGTCAAATGAAAATAGGTGCCCTAACGCGCCTTAAAACGTTAGGTGGTGACTCTCCTCTTTTAATAGGTTTCACATGTCGAAACCCGATTTCGCGAGAAAAGGGGGCATGACAATACTTATCCGCAAAACTCTACTAGACATTTTCTCATGACTCATAGAACCTATAAACCTAGAGCTCTTATACCAACTTGTCACAACCCAAAATATCACATAGTCATAATGACACATAACCCTAACATGTTAGGTAAGCCAAACAATGAATAATACAACTCAAATGAAAGATCATCAATAACAATGGACGGAAAGTTAAAAAAATCCATAAAATTACCACAAGTATTGGTAGTATAAGTCATGAGCCATGAACATTTAGATTTATAAGGCTGGTATGAGAATAAATACAACATCTATTTGAACTTTACATAAACATAAATGAAGTCCTAAACTACCATGAACAAGAGGTAGCTTGAATCTAGAACGCTGGTATATCTTCAATGCTAGGGATCATCTTCCACAGCTACTCAGATCCAAAATTTGCACGAAGGGTGCAAAAGTGTAGTATGAGTACAACCGACCTCAAGTACTCAGTTAGTATCTTGACTAACCTCGGTAAGTGGTGACGAGGTTCTTAAGTCAAAAGATACTTAATTATGTATAACATGTGCAACTATATGAGATGTATAACACAGAGAAGTATCCAAAGAGACAGTCATAAAATAACATATACCAATAACAAAGGTGCACAATCGTGGTAAAGGTAGTAAACAAGTCTTGCACATTAAATAGATCCAAAAAATACAACTTGCACTAACTCCACACACAAAGAGACATGCACCAAGTAGTGTGAGCTCAAACACTCATATATAAATGTATAGATTCTATAGATAATAATGATCCAATTCCATATCAGTTTTTAAATACTATATTTATGAGTCTAATGTGTCAATATACGAGGATAACTCTCTTTTATATCAATTCAACACTCTACAAGTATCCAATAACTTATTAATAAGTCTCGTACATATGTAAAATGTGTCAACTAGATGTAGATGATATGCATGAATAATGCATATAAATGCATGAATATGCACAAAGGATCACTTGAATGCCCAATATTTCATCACCTTTATGCTTAATAACACATCACATAGGATCATAAGAACCAGAAACCTGTTGGTTTCTCATAACATGTGTGTACGCCATCAAGAGAGAAACATGAAAGTGCGAACATAGGGGGGTGGATGCGTATCCACATGTTGCACGGTATAAAACCTCGTGTTGTACATGACAAAGACCTCATGCCAAGTCAATAACAAAGTACATTATCCGCACAACAAAGACCTCGTGCAAAATGAATAACAATATCACAATATTCGTACGACAAAGACCTTGTGCCACATTAATAACAATATCACAATCATTGCAGTGCAAATACCTCATGCCAAAATTATATCACATTATAGTCCGCGGTAAATACCATGTGCCACATCAATATTAATAGCACAATATTCGCATCGCATAAATCTCATATCGAATCAATAACAATAACATAATATTCGCATAGTGGAAATCTTGTACCATAAACTCAATCCATATCTGCTAACCATGTGCAGAAATATATGCATATGAATTAAAAATAAGCATATATAATGCACATGGACAGTAAAATAATCATGCAGGGATGTACGGATATATACAAGGGATGCTCCCTAGGTAGGTTGTATGCCAATATGTACGTATGGACACAAACCCAACATGTATACGACATCCAAATAATCATCATGCCCTAAATAAGCATCAAATTCCAATTCATGGTCATTAATACGGGTAAGGGAAATAAATTAGTCATACATCAATTTAAGGCATAACACAAGAATAACAAGCATGGTTATGTGTTCGTAACATATGTGTGACTACGTGTGAAGCAAGCATGGTAACATTCTTAATAGTAGTTCATCATGCTACAAATAAGGCACCATTAGCCTCAATATTAACTCTAGCATGGTTTATTATGCTCACATAGTCAATCAATTGAGTAAAACATAGAATCAAGTAAAACACATAACTAAAAGAGACATAAAGTAATCTAGAATCTACCCCGAGCATGAATACCCATTGCACAAGTATATGCGCTCGTCACCTCATATATACATTACCCCCACATATAGCAATCAACATCAATTAGTAGGAAAATTCCCTCAACCAAAGCTAGTCAAGACATTTACCTCATCCAGGCTAGTCCAAAGCTCCAAAATCACATTACCTTGAGAAATAACCTTTAATCGACTCAGATCTAGCCATAGACCAACCAAGAAATTCAACCAATTCCATAGGAAATGATCTCAATCCACAAAGTTTCGATTTTCGATGAATTCCTAAAAATTCAACTCGGGTCCGCATGCCTGAAACTCGGAACCAATACCAAAATTGGATGACCCATAACCTGTTGAGTCAAAATATGTGATTAGCTTCAAAAATCAAGTCCAAATAGGTACTCAAGTTCTCATAATACACTCTCTTAAAGTGTAGACAAAACCCCAATTTCCATCTCAAATATTCCACATTTTGGGTGTTAAAAATTCATGTATGTTCTACAAATAATACCATAAATGAGTAAAAATCACTTACCACAAAGTCTTATATGAAAATCCACAAGAAAAATCGCCTCTCTCCAAGTCCAGGGTTTAAAATATGGAAGAATGAGCCGAAATACCGAAATAACTTCTTAATAAGTCTGTCTCGGGGTACCCTTCGTGATTGCGGCAGGGCCCCTATTATCGCAAAGCACAAATGCGATCTGCCACACTGACCCTCTTCATGAACGCGAAGCTACAGTCGTTAATGTAATAATCGAGATCTCTAATGCAGCTCCAACACGGTCCTACTTATGAAAACACGAAAGTGAAGTCCCGCCTACCCGCACACCTTCGCGAACGCGAGCACCTCACGAAGAACGCGATGTACCAAACTGTCCAGCATTATGTGAATGTAGTCCATCAGTCGCGAATGCGAAGAATAAAGCTCCTTCAACCCAGTTCTTCTACGGGAATGCAGGAGCTTCCTCGCGAACACAATATATTACCTGACACCAACAAAACCAGCAATGCAAACTCGACCGAAATGGTCCGAACCACCCTGAATCGCACCCGAACCCCCCGAGACCCTATCAAATCATACTGATAGGTCCAAATATATTATCCAAACTTATCCAAAGGCGCAAAACACCACAAATAACATCAAAGCCATGAATCAAAGATGAAGATCCTTCTCATTTTTTCAAATATTCCAGCTTCATCGAACGCGTTCGAACCATACTTAGACATTCCGGATCATGACCAAACGTTATAAAAAAGTTCCAATCAGCTAAATGAACTTATCCAAGGTTTCAGAACCATAATAGGAGACCCATAGCATCAAAGTCAATCCCCAGTCAAACTTATGAACTTTTTAATTCTTTAAACTACCAACTTTTGACAAATATAGCCAAACCCTTCTAGGAGAATCCAAATTAAAATCCAAACATACGCACAAGTCTAGAATCACCATATGAACCTATTGAAAATATCAGACCCCGATTTCGAGGTAGTTTACTCAAAATTCAAACATTGGTAAACTCTTCAAACTTAAAGCTTCCAAATTGAGAATCACTCTATCAAATCCATCCCAAACAACTCAAAAATCAAAATCAACCATGCAAGCACATCATAATATACCATATGAAACCGCTCAAAGACTCAAATCATAGAACTAAATGTAATAACTCAACATGACAGATCAGATTGTTATACATTCAGATTAAGATTCTGATGGTTTCAATAAGTTCTAATGATTATTTTGGACTTTTACATACGTTATGTTTGAGTTATTGATGTTCCTAGAAGGATTCCACACCATTTTTTCTAAAGTTGGCAATTTGAAGAACGTAAGAGTTCAAAAGTTTGACCAAGAGTTGACTTTGATGTTATTGGATTTCGATTGGTATTCTGAGATATTAATTAGGTATATATAGTTGAATCAAAGTTGTGTGAGAAATTCAAAAGTAATCCAAAGTACCTAAGTGTGATTTGGACACTCCTTTGATAGAATAAAGATTTAAGAGCTTAAGAAAAATTCTATTCGGTTTGGGCCTCATTTTTTTGTTGTAATGTTCACATGGAATTTTGAGCATTGGATAATTCCATATAAGGTATTTATACTTGTAAAAATAATTGGATGGAATATCGTGGGGATCAATGTAATGACTCGACCGGTCGTTTGAGCATTTGCATTTTTGTCCTATGTTTTGAAGCCATGAGTAGCTTCAAATGATGTATTATGACTTGCGTTTATGGTCAGTTTTGGTTTGTTAGTGGATTGGGATCAATTTGGAAGAATAATTCTCATTTTTGAAGTTTTAAGTTGGAAGAGTTGACCAAGTTTTACTTTTTATGTATTAACCTCAGATTAAATTTTTGATGGTTTTGTTAGGTCTGGATGGTGATTTTGAATTGGGCGTATGCTCGATTTTTTATTTGGATATTTCTAGAAAGTTTTGGCTCGATTTGGAAAATATTATAAATTTGAAGGTTTAGAAAATTCATTGATTTGACCGGGGTTGACTTTGATGTTATCGAGTTATGATAGTTATTCCGGAAGTAGGAATAGGTCTGTTATGTCATTTGAATCGTGTATATAAAATTTGAGGTGATTCTAGGTTGTTTAGGCATGTTCGATATTAGTTTGGAGGAGAGTGTTCTTCGCGTTCGCATGAAGTCAGTACGTGATGGGGAGCTGGGAATAGGTGGTGTTGCTTTCGCATTCGCAACGACTGTACCGCTGTCACTAAGGGTTGTCTTAGTTGTGCATTGTGATCGCGAGCCTGGGGCCGTGAACGCGCAGTGTATTTTCTGGCAGTATTCATTTAGTTCTTCAAAATTTCAAAGTGGGTCCCTGATTGCAAAGGGTAAACCTGAAGATGAGGTATACGATTATATTTCCGTACTGAGTAAATTTAATCACATTTGGATATTGGGAGCTCGTATTTGGGAGATTGTTTTAGGGGATTTTCACTACTTGAATTGGGATAAGTGTTCTTGGATCCGTTTTATATTATTGTTCATGATTCCAACTTTGATTTGGCATGTGATTGATGAATCATAAAGAGAAATTTGGGGTTTCGTCAAACCTTTTCTAAAGTGAATAATTGGGTTTTGAACATCAATTCCGAGCCAGAGTTGGATAAAACTAGTATGGTTAGACTTGCATTCAAATTAATTGTCGGAATTAATCGGTTTTGTTGGGTTCCAAGGTGTAGGCCCTGGTTGACTTTTTTGTTGACTTTTACCATTTGATTAACAATTCGACCTTATCGTTTGAACTTGACTCCTATGGCATCATTTGATGTTTTGAGTTGCTTTTGGCTAGTTTTGAGTCGTTTGAAGGTCAATTCGCATAGGATGGAGCTTCTAGAGTATTGTTTGGCTTGTTTAAAGTATGTATCTTTCCTAACCTTGTGTGAGGAACACCCCTTCGTATTTGACCATAATTGCTTATTTGTGTTTTGTAGAATGGGACGTGTATACGAGGTAATGAGCGTGTACACGGGTGCTATGTGTGATTTGTGACCGGAATAGGCCTTAGGCTATTAATATGCCTTAATTTGAGGTTGTATTGTATAAATCGTGCTAACTCACTTTGTGGTTGTGTGAACACTAGTTTATAGTTGTAGTAATGCTATATTTGTTAAATACCCATCTGCACTTTACTATTTTACATGTCCTTGTACACTTGTTGATAAATTTATGAGCTCATATCTGTGATAAAAACTTTGACATTATTGTTTGTTATTCTGTGGGTGGACATGTTGAGAAGATTTCTTAGGTTTTGGCATGAGGTCTTTGTTGTGAGAGAACGAGGTTATTGTCGTGTGAGTGTGATTAATATTATACCAAGTAGGGTTGGGCCTAGATAAAATCACATTTTCCTAGCCGAAATAGGAAAATAACTCTGTAATATTTTCATAGGCGCACCGCATGGGGTGACGCCCCATGCGTAGCAGTAGTGGGGAAATCCAGACAGCTAATTTCTGACAGGTAGCAAAGGATTGCACAAGCGCCACCCCACGCACCGTGGCAGTGGGGAATCTCAAAGTACGGACCAAACTTTGATTTTTGACGTCCAGACTTGGCCTTAACCCCCGAATGCAATCCCGACTTAATCCCTTGGGATTTTACTCAGAGTTTAAATCTCGAAATCCCTCGAGTTCATTCCACAACATCTACATAGCTCAGAATCGCTCCTATAAGGCATAAAACACACAATAAGTGCAAAACACAGCCAATTAAATCTCAAACATTAATAAAGTGAAGTGAATTAGAGTGCAATAAGTGACTAAAATACGCAATTATAGCCTACCATCAATATGAGATATGTGTCAGTTATTGGAGTGGTGGAGTCTTGTATTCTAGGGATTTGAAGACAAGGAGTTCTCGGAGGTAGATCGTTCCTTGGTTGTGAACTATGAAGATATGGACAGAGCTAGAAAACTTAAGTTATGTGTTATGTATAGGTTACAGGGGGATTTTTGATGGTTATTACCTATTCTTGGAGGGGTCGGAGTAGATTTAGGGGTCATTAGTAGGCCTAATGAGAATGTGTGTTCTACATCGGATCGAGTTTGTTTACTCAGCACATTTATTGTTAATGGGGGTGTCATCGTTTAGAGTTGATCTTATTCATGTTCTGATAAGTTCCATGTGTGACTCTCATATTCTATGTTGGGTTGTGAGACTTTTTGCTATTTACACAAATGATATGATTCTGTTTGGGCCTTGTGGAAGAATTTGAGCAAGACGGATCTTGGGGTGTTGAGTGGTTGATTGCGCCTTTGGTTATAGTCTTCCTGTTTATGGTATGTTGTGATATCCGTTTCTCCATAGTTATGGTCATGCACTTCGTGTGTTTCTTGTTGATATGCACATGGTTGTTGATTGTGAGCATCATGACTCATGGTATTCCATGTGGACCAGTGTTTGGATTGGGCCACGTATCGCAACAGCGTTATGTTGGGATAGGATCCTTTGTGCTTATTTCATGTGTTTTGTTTCTCCTTTATGTGATGATTTCATAGGCGCTTTATGGTAGTATCCAATGAGCTTGCAGGACAATTCTCTCATTTTATTCTCTTTCCAGCATTGGGTACATTCGAGTTGTTACTTGTTTGGTGCGCGGATTGCACAGTTAGCTCGAGGTGGTGCTGGTGTGACGTGTCAGTCGATCAGCTTGTACTAGATGAGATGAGGTTATTGGACCTATAATGAGTTCTATCATAATTGATTAACGTATATTTGGAATAATAATGTCATTAGTCATCTCAGAATTTGGCTATGGTTCTTGGCGGGTGAGAGAACTCCACAACTTGTTGATATGATGAATAGTTATGATTTTCTACCTATTTCTTTCATCCTTGGAAGTGTACGAAGGTTTAGAACAAGGTTTTTATTTAAGATGAGGTATGTCATTGACACCGGGTTTAGTAATGAGCAGCTATTATTGTCAGAAGGTATTACTTTGAGTACGTGAATGACGTGGTGTATCATGTGATTATATCTTGGAATATGGTTATGGTTTGATAAAGCTTACTCAGATTATATAGTGCTTGGATGAGAGAATCGCATCTTATAATGAACACCGGGTGTTGGAGATTGGGTTCTAAGGTTTATGGACCAAGTTTGAAGTAATGATCTTTAGTTAGGTTGTGTTGTAGGGCTAATATGGATTGAGGTGACGTAGGATCACCCATGGGTATGTGTATGGTGAGTTTATACAGTGATTTGATGGCTTTGGAATGACTCTTGCCACGTTCGAGAACGAACGTATGTTTAAGTAGGGGAGAATGTAACGACCCGACCGGTCATTTTGAGCATTTGCATTGCCGTTATGAGGTTTTAGTCTGTGAGTAGCTTCACATGATGTATTATGATTTGTGTATGGCCAATTTTAGTTTTAGAGTGGATCGGAAACTATTTGGAAGAATGGTTCTCATTTTTTACGCTTTAAGTTAGAAGAGTTGACAAAGTTTGACTTTTGTGCAATTGAACTCGGATCGGAGTTTTGATGGTTCTGTTAGGTCCGATGGTAATTATGGACTTGGTTTTATTCCTGATTTATCATTTGGATGATTCTAGAAGGTTTTGACTCGATTTTAGAGAAAGTTAGTACTTTGAAGGTTTAAAAAGTTCATAAGTTTGATTGAGAGTTGACTTCAATGTTATCGGGCTCGGATTGTTGTTACAGAAGTTGGAATAGGTTCATTATTTCATTTGGAACTTGTGTGAAAAATTTGAGGGTATGTTGGGTTGTTTAGGCGTGTTCGGCGTAAGTTTGGAGATTGAAAATTTGAAATAGTTCTTTCAGCTTGATTTGAGGTGCGATTTGTGGTTTTTATGTTATTATGTGTTATTTGAGGTCCTGAGTAGGTCTACATTATGTTTTGGGAGTTTTTGACATTTTGGACGGGGTCCCGAGTGGCTCGGGTGAGTATTGGGGTAGTTTCGTACCATTTTCTCTGATGTTTGGACTGCTGGTTTTCCTGGTGTCAGCTGTGAATCACGTTCATGGGAGTATAATCGCTTTCACTGATAAGGAAATTGGTCTGGAGGAGATTGTTCTTCGCATTCACGAAGGTTGTTTGATGGGCCTATTCGCATCTGCGTGAAGTTTGTCGCGTTTGTGATGGGGAGCCAGGAGCGGGTGGCGTTGCTTTTGCGTTGCGAGGTCTATACTGCGATCATGGAGAGTTGGCTTAGTTTTGCATCACTACCGCGAGCCTGGGGCCACGAACGCGTAGTGTATTTTCTGGCAATGGTCATTTAGTTCTTCGCGATCACGCAGTGGATCTCGGGGTCGCGAAGGGTACGCCTGAAATAGAGGTATAAGTGTATATTTTTGGACTTTGAGTTCATTTTATCACATTTGGAGTTTGAGAGCTCAGATTTGGGCATTGTTTAGGGGATTTTCACAACTTGGATTGAAATAAGTGTTCTTCATTCAGTTTTTATTATTATTTATAAATCCATCTTTGATTTTTGGCATTTGATTGATGAATCTAAAAGAGAAATTGGGGATTTTTCTCAGAACTTTCCTAAAGTGAATAATTGGGATTTGAACATTGATTCTTAGTCGGATTTGGATGAAACTAGTATAGTTGGACGCGTATTCGAATGGGTTGTCAATATTTGTGGGTTTTGTCGGTTTCGAGGTGTAGGCCCAGGTTGATATTTTGGTTAATTTTGAGTATTTGATTAGTTTTGGGGCAGGTTCGTAATGTTATTTTGGATATGTGTGCAAATTTTCAGGTCACTCGGACGTGTTTTGGTTGGTTTCGGCATCATTGGAGGAATTTAGAAGTTTGAAAGTTCATAGGCTTGAATTTGATGTGATTTTGGTGTTTTTGCGTTATTTTTGGTGGTTCGAAGGCTCGACTAAGTTTGAATGAGGTTATGGGATGTGTTGGTATGCTTGGTTGGAGTCCCGAGGGGCTCGAGATTGATTTCGGATGGTTAACGGAGGTTTGGACTTAGGAATTTGCAGCAAAGTTGCTTCTGCTGCCATTTTACTGGTGTGGCCGCACCCCCGGATGGGGAACCGCAGGTGCGGGCCCGAAGAAGTGGAAAGGAATCCGCAGATGAAGAATTTGGGCAGCTCAGTGACGGACCGCAGATGCGGACGTGGGACCGCACCTACGAAGTCACAGGTGCGGAAAAGGAGTTGCAAGTGCGGAATTTGGACTTTAAGTGACTTTTCGCTAGTGCGCACCTGGGACCGCTGGTGCGGGTCCGCAGATGCGGATAAACTGGACAGGAAGTATAAATATGTGCCTCCGCGAATTTTTGGCTTTTCTCATCATTTGTGCGTGCGGGTTGAGTCATTTTGAGAGCAATTTGGAGAAGGAATTTGAGGATCTACAGTGGAGGTAAGTTTCTCGGACTATAAACTCGATTCTATGTTGTTATGTGACGGATTAGACTTGGAATTATTAGATTAAATGGCATAAATTGGGGGTTTAGGGCTTGATAAATTGAGACTTATAATTAAGGAACTTAGGGGTTGTTTGTGGTCGGATTTTGATGCATTTTATATGTGTGGACTCGGGAAGGGATAAGGATTCTTGTGATGCAATTTTTATCGAATTCCGAGACGTGGGCCCGGGGCTCGGGTTTGGCCACTTTCGGGAATTGTGCCTAAAATTGATAGTTTTCGATTGAGCCTTGTCTATTTAGCATATATTGATGATGTTAACCTGGTTTTGGTTAGATTCGGAGCAATCGGGAGCCAATTCGAGGGGAAAGTGCATCGCGGATTAGTATCTTGGCCCGGTGGAGGTAAGTAATGACTATAAATCTTGTCCTGAGGTTATGAAACCTCAGACTTCGTATTTTCTCACTCTTTTTAGAGTGGCGCACATGTCAGATGGCGAGTGTGTGGCATTCACTGATTTTTGGATTTGGACTTAGTCCTTTCCGCGGCAACTATTGAGTTGCGTATTTTACTCTAAATCATATGTTAAATTATGTTAAAAAACTATTGCTATGTTTGGGCTGTAATCCATGTTTGGGGCCTTGCGCCGACTTGTTTAGACCCCTTGGGGGCTTTTTACTGCTAATTCCTTACTACGTTGATTTATGATTTACACTCAGTCATGTTATGCTTAACTGTTTTCGAAACTCAGCCTTATTTACACTATTTGAGTTATAAAATGATATTTTTGGGTCGAGTACCCTGTTTTACTGATAGCCCGAGGGGCTTACTTAGAGTTTCTGACTGAGTGAGGTCGAGGGCCTGATTGTGAGGATATGAGATGCCACGAGGTGGCTTGATTTTTAGCGCTTGGGCTANAGAGTTTCTGACTGAGTGAGGCCGAGGGCCTGATTGTGAGGATATGAGATGCCACGAGGTGGCTTGATTATTAGAGCTTGGCCTGAAGGAGCCCCTCCGGAGTCTGTACACACCCCCAGTGAGCGCAGGTACCTACTGAGTGCGAGTGTCGAGTGACGAGTGACGAGTAATTGGGAGGCATGAGTGATAGTGAGGTTTCCCGAGGGGATAATACTGAGTGACTGTGAGGTATGCTGAGTGATGTTCTGCCCGAGGTGCGATTTATGATTCATGTTTTGGCACAAGGGGCTATTTATGATTTATTTCATTTTACACTAAACTCTTCAGGTATTTTATTTCTGAAATTGTTGGAAAACAAATTTCAAAGGATTTTTCTGAAGTTGGCTTTTAAAGCATGTTGATTTCATATATATATATATATATATATATATATATATATATATATATATATATATATATATATATATATATATATATATATATATTGTTGGAAAGAAAGATTGTGCATATTGTGAACTGATGATTTGATCTTATGTATTTCTTACTGCTTAGTCTTGATTTATTTTCATTACTACTGAGTTGGCGTACTCACATTACTCCCTGCACCCCTGTGTGCAGATACAGGTGCTGGTACCGAGAGTTAGTCATCTAATTCCGTGCGGAGCCGGAGTCGGGACATGGAGGTAGTTGTTTAGCATCTGCAGCATCTCTGTTTTCCCTTTCTTATTTCGTACCTAGTTCTTCGTTCCGAGATTTTGTATTATGATAGTACAATTTTTGGTATTTCCTTAGATGCTCATGACATGTTGACTCCGGATCTTGGGGATGGTTGTAGACTGTTTAGCTGTTTGTTTTTCCTAAAAGGTCAGAAATTATATATGTTTATGAAATGTTGAAAATGAGTTGGAAATTTTGGAAAGAAACTGTAAATATGTGATTGTTGGATAGCCTAGTTCCACGATAGGCGCCATCACGGCTGATTTAGGATTTGGGATCGTGACATCTAAACTATTGCTTTGGCTTGTTTGAGGTAAGTATCTTACCTAACCTTGTAGGGGGAATAACCCGTATGATTTGGATGTAATTTCTTATTTATGTTATGTGGAATGCAACATGTACATGAGGTGACAGGCGTGTACATGGTTTTATGTGTGGTTTTGATTGGAATAGGTCTTAGGCTATTAATATGCCTTAATTTGAGGTTGCATTGTTTATCAACCATGCTTAATCACTTTCCGAATTGTGAACATGATCACTACACTGGTTTTTAGCGGTAGTAATGCTTTATTTTTAAATACCCATCCGCACTTTACTATTTTACATGTCCTATGCAATTGTTGATAAACTTGAATCTGCCCGAATCGAATTTTTTGAGGCTCATATCCATGATAAAAACTTTGGCATTATTGTTTGTGAATTTGTGACACATGTGGACATGTTGAGCAGATTGCTTGTGTATTGGCACGAGGTCTTTGTTGTGCGAGAACGAGGTCATTTTCATGCGAGTATGATTGATATTGGCACGAGGTCTTTTCCATATGTGAACGATATTTCTTCCATGCGACTGTGATTATATTGGCACGAGGTCTATGTCGTGCGAGCACGAGATCATTTTCGTGCAAGTGTGATCGATATAAGCACAAGGTCATTGTCGTGCGAGTGTGATTGATATAGGCACGAGGTCTTTGTCGTGCGAATGTGACTGGTACCGTTGCATGAAGTCTTTCACATGCGAATGTGACTCATAATGTAGGCACAAGCTGTCGTGTATGTACATTTTTAGTTGATGACTTGTTGCTAAAGCTGAGCCTTTAGTAGCATCGAATTGTCATTACTGGTTGTGATGAAATTACTATTATCACTTTTCTGCTATAATTTATATTGACAGTATTTGATATATATCATAGGTTATTGGACTAGTGAGTATCACATAACTTGAACCTCGTAACTACTTCATTGAGGTTAGTCATGATACTTACTGAGTATTGACTGTGGTGTACTCATACTTCGCTTCTGCACCTTGAGTGTAATTTTTGGAGTTGAGTTTTTGTGGATGACAAAGGCATGCATTGATGTTGTAGCTGCATTATAGATTCGAGCTACCATTTGTTCATGGTAGATTAGAACCTCATTTCTATTTATGTAATACTCAAACAGATGTTGTACTTATTTTTTTTACTAGTTTTGTAAATCCAAATCATAGTGACCCATGGATTGTATTACCAATCCTTGGGATATTGTATGGGAATTCAGTTATTTCACTTATTAACTACTTATTATTTTCAATAGAATTGTGTAACTGTTATTTGGCTTACCTAGCGGGTTAGGTGAGGTGCCTTCACGACTAGGTGGATTTTGGGTTGTGACCCTCAAAAGTTTCTACAGATGGTCTGACTTCACAAGAGTGTTTTTTCCAATATATAAAGAATTTTAGGGGTCAGATTTTAATGAGATTATAGTCCTTTGATCTAGTTTTTGGTGGTTCAAACCATTTGTCACTCTGACATCTGAGCACTAAGTTATGATTGTTTTAGAGTAGAGTGGTACTGTTGAAACCTATAGAAGAAGTGCAGACCGAGGAGTGGGGGTCACGCAAAGCACGGATTTTGGCATGCTCCCTGTTCTAAAAATTTCTACTTTTTGCCCTACTTAACCCCCATTTTGAGCATAGATTTTATTTTATCATTTTGGGAGCTACACAACTCGGGTTTGAGAGATTTTTGAAAGAACTTTCATCTACATCAATGGGATAAGGAATAATAACCTAGATCTATGATTTCTAATTGAATCTATAATAATATTTTCTCTAAATCAAAGATTTTTAAAGAAGAAGAGAGGGTTTTGACTTGAAAGATAAGAAAGTGTACTTTAAAGTTTTGAGTGTCGATTTGGACTCGGAATTGAGAACTAATCACATATTTGGACCTCCTCCTTGTACCAGTTGATGCTGGGACAATGCTTAATATGAGTTTTCTCCTGCCTCAGACAGGTTCAAGGTTCCCATCGATCGATTACAGAGGTTTCTACCGTTGAACTTGTTTAAGCTACCTATGATCGAGTGTTATTCCTATAAAGAAGATTGAGTATGAAAATATTAAATTAGCTTTAATCGAGATTGCCTCGGCTTCTTAGGCACATAACGAAGTGGCCTAACATATTTTATAATTGAAATCCCAATCAAAGACAAGTTCTACCAAGGCCAGGATGTGAAAGAAAGGATTCACTTTTCGAAAATTCAAGTGACATGATTCCTCCTTCAGAAGCTAAAGTTGAATGATCGAAGTCTCCTTTAGATTCAGTCGAAGAGATCGAAGCGAAATCATCAATTTGGGATTATGGGTTACCAGGATTTGGTCGTGGTTGTCAATTTTGACCATGTGCACCTGGGTTAACTTTTGTTGACCTTTTGGAGTTTCTTCAGATATCGAAGCTTATCGATTGGGATTGTTTTCTTTAGCATTTATTGACTCATCTAAATATTATTTGGCTAGATTCAAGTCATTTGGAGGTGAACTCTAAAGGAAAGCGGTTTGTGAGCTTTAGACTAGCACGTATGATGTAAGTGTCTTACCTAGCTTGGGTTTGAGTAAACTTTCCTAATTTATGGTATTTTTTGCTACATGCGGGGGTGACGCATATGCGAGGTAATGAGCCTATATTCGTGTGCCATGGTTATTCATGCTCAGGGTAAATTCTAAGTTACTTTACGCTTTGTTGGATTACGTGTTATCCTTAACTTAGACTTTACTTGATTTTTTGGGCAACATGAGCATAATTATCCGTTATAGAGATCGTATTTTATCTTATGACACCTCAATTGGGCATGATAAACTATTGTTGAGGTAGTGGATATACTTGATTTGGCATCAGTCATACTTTATGTCATGAACACATATTTATACTTGTTATTCTTATGATACTTAAGCCTATTTATTCATGTTATAAATCATGTTTAGGCCTTGTTGTAATATTTGGGAAAGATGGCTCTTGATTGATGAGAGTTATTGGCACAATGGGTATTTTCGTGCAGGTGACGATGAGAGTCATGCATTATATTATGTTTATTCTTCCCTCATACACTCATAGGCATCCTACCTTATTTGTTACTATTACATATATGCATCTTACCTTGTCTTCTACTATTACTTATATGTGTCGTACGTTGTTTATTACTATTACATATATGCATCCTACCATGTTTGTTACTATTGCACATATGCATCTCGCCTTGTTTGTTACTGTTACAAATATGCATGGTAAGGATGAGATTTATTGGCACGATGGGTGTTTCTGTGTAGGTAAGGATGAGAGTTACTGGCACGATGGGTATATTCGTGTGGTGAGGATAAGAGTTATTAGCATGATGGGTGTTCTCGTGCGATTTGATATGATTATGATCCTTGTGTGGTCCTTTCAATTATATGATTATTAAAATGAGTTTTAGTCATGCATTAACATTTCATATTTTGTGTTTTATACGTCAATACCACACAAGAGGGGGGTGATTTGTGTGGTGTCCAATTTTCGAGTGTTGTCTCAATAGAAAACCTGGTTCTTCTTGGTGTTCCAATTTCTACTGGTGCAGAATAATAAATGTAGTAAAGTAAAAACACAGAGATTTTTACGTAGAAAACACCTGGCTCAAATGGTGAAAAACCACGAACTACTCCTCAGTAAGATTTTCCCAAACACTTCACTACAACTCTAAGCCAAACAGCATTTACAAAATAAACTCTTTTATAAACCTAGGACTAACTCCAGCCCCTTTGTAGCAAACTAGCCTCTAGCTAATTGCGACAAGCTTCAAGTTAACTCTAACTTGAACAGTGTGTACCTATTACAATTGCTTCTAATAAATCTGAAATATACAATATTAAATCACCTACTACAACCAACTAGACTCGAAAGACAAACAGATGGAACGGGTTCTTCTAGCTGGTCAGTAGCCTTTGTGTAGCACAAGGATTCTGCTTGCGAAATTTTTCTGGTAATTTTGCCTTCAGTTCTTGCTTCAATTCTGTCTTTGTGCGAATGATTCTTCAGTAGGAATACTTCGACATTATATAGCACCAGAAGTTGAGATGTTCTTGTTTAGTTCTAATGCAACTTTTCCTTGGTGGAAGAGATTGTGTTTATCTCAACTTCCTTCCTTTATTTCTATCCTTGCTGAACTCAAACTCTAACCCCTTATCAATTTGCAACCTTTTCGCATCAGGAGACAACATCCTAGTTCATGGATAGTTCACAGATCACGTTTATCTCCTGTGCATGTACGGTTTTTGTGCCAATTGGTTCGTTGAGATGTTTGCCCTGATGGACCTGGTTCAACTGGGTAGGCATTTGTCAATATTCAAAACCATGCAGTGACTTGGGTCAACAAATTCCCCCTTTTTGATGATAACAAACTATGTGTTCAACCCTGTATAAACTTCAAACACTTGTATGGTTTTAAGCATTTATCATGGAGAGACTAGATTCATTAGGTTATAAATATCACAACTTTTTGAAATTTTGAAAAAGCACATATCTTCCCCCTTTTGGCATCATCGAAAAGTTGAAAAATGATAAAATTACCAGAGTTGTTAACAGTTACTCATGGCCACTGAGGCAACTGCAAGTGCAAACATGATCAATCATCAAAAGAAACCAATAAATGTAAGCTATCTAAGAAACTTAGACAGGTCAATAACAAAAACAGCAGAATTCATTGATTAGAACGCAATTCAAGGACCATACAAAAAAAACTAAAGCAGTCACTACCATGAACAAAAACAACAAAAAAAAGAAATAGAACAAAACTCGGACTGGGCAATGAGAGGTTTTTGGTAGCTCAGGAATTCCTAAGGTTGGGAAGCGGCAGATGAGGTTGGGGTATTGGCTTGAAGGAGGGAAAGAAATTTTTGAAGAACACCTTCATTTTTCTTCTTCTTCTTGGCTAGTTCAGATCTAAGAGCATCCCGCTCAGCTTCAACCTCATGAAGGCGAGAATTCAATCGAAGGATCTCCGCATCCCTTATCTCTCCTTCCAATACCAATGACCTGACTTTGCTATTGACTGGTTGCTTCCTAGATAAACCAGGTTCATCCTCAGGAACATTGACAATATAATCACATGTCATCAAAGTGTTCTTCCCAAAATAATCCTTAGCAGTAGCCATCTCAGCTTTCTTCACAGGAACCTCGAAGTGGGCAAGCACAGCTGTCAGAATAAAGCCACAAGGAATAGTGTGTGCTTTGGTTCCATTTACAACTTTGTCCAAGATCTGAATGATGAAAGATATCCAGTTAATCTTCTTTCCCCTATACAGGCACTCCATAAGTGTTAAGTCCATGTAAGTGGCGATGTTCCTACGCTCTTGTCTTGGCAGCAGAAACATAATCACAAATTCGAAGAGTAGCTTGTTTTGGGGCTTCATTTCACTTTTGAACACTGGCCTGGGCTCAAGTTCCTTCTCATTTTCACAAAAGAATTTTGTGATTTTGAGAGTTGAGGCCATTCGAGACTGGGCCATCTTTTCCTAGTGTAATCATCATAACCCTCAGTAGGGATATTCAGAATCTCTCCCAGCTCCTTTGCATCAAATGTGATCTGAATCCCCTTAACTGTGGAGGTTACCCTGTCATCCTTCACACTTGCATTGGCCATAAACTCCACCAGTTCATTCCTTGCCAGCCTTCCTTCGAGGTGAAGGCCGTGTCCTTCCATCCCTACACATCCAGTGCATTCAACAAAAAGATCATTCCTGATTCTTCCAGGTTTTTCACCAGCTTTCCTTTAAGAATATACGCTTTCCAAACATGGTGAGTTTGTCAGATTGCTCACCAGAGATTTCCTCTTCTCCTCCACTCCATTCTCTTTCTTCTTCTTCTTCTTCAACAACCTTCACTTTCTTGGCCTTGGACCTAGTCCTTACAGTGCTTGAGGGTTTGGCAGACACAGAACTTCTTTGAGGAAACCTTAGCCTTCTTGGGCTTGGGTGTCTCAACCACAACTGGAGCCGGTTGCTCCTCTTTATGGACCAGGTCCATTGTCTCATCATCAACAATAATAGCCTCAATAGGCTCTCCTACCTTTGTCTTTCCCTTTGCAGGTTTCCTTTTCTTGCTCTCTCTCTAAGTCCTTTGTAACTCATATTCTCCTTATCGAACAACACTTCTTGTAGCACAAACCTTTGGGGTAGGAGCATCAGCAGATATAGAAACTTTTCTTTTCTTTGGTGGAATTGGGGTAGTAACCTTCTTTGATTTTGAAGTTCTTTTCCTCTTGGGATTGTAGGACTCCCCCAGCTTCTTCAGCATCTCAGCCAATGTCTCCTCGATAGAACCAGGTTCATCTATTGATTCTTGTAGGCTCTCTAAACATGATGTTGCTTCCCCAGCAACACTTCCCCCTAAATTTGTGACTCCTTCTTCATTAATCACAAGAGCGGGGCCACAAATAGGAAACGTGGCATCGTCCTTCCCAAATCCCCTTACAAAACCTCCTTCTCCCTCTCACTTAAGAATTTTTCCCAGTTTTCTTTGCCTATCCGACACTTCTACATCAACAACTGACCCAATCAACACAAACTTGTTTTCAGTAGTAGCAGTTTCAGATTCAACTTCAAGATCACCTTGCTCATAACTGGATGAACCGGGTGCTTCATCCTCATTAGTGGATTTGAAGGATTCACTTGAAGATTCAGACTCATGAACCTCGTTGGCTTTAAGAATTTCCTCCAAGAATCTTGCACGAGAGCTTAGAAGCAACTGATTTTTTGGCCAAAACTTTTACTCTTCGTGCCCTAGGGCTGGAGTAGGGTTAGGTGTGTTTCAGGAGTGGGTTCAAGAACTGGAGGGTTTTGGGGGTATGAAGATCTGTTTGGTGAATGTGAACTGTAAACTAAAGAAGAATTAGGACTGGAATTTTCTCCCCCATGATCAGAGTTTGTGTAGGAAGATGAAGCAGGGGGTGGTGAAGACATTGTTATGAACAATTTTGGAAGTAAAGAGACGATCAGTTTTGGTTAGAGAAGAATAGAGAACTTGGTTCGACTTATTTATGTTATGAAGATGGGAAGTAATGATGGCCCTTTTAGTCAGTCAGATAAACCAGCTGGGATGAACCAGGTTCATCGTGTTAAAGTCTTTAATTTGCCTCAATTTACAAAGATAGAAAAATATCATTAGCAACAAGGGAATCATATTAATACATGGCAAGAGAGTATGATAGTAAAGTCATGATACTGAGCAATGATTAGTCCAGTTGATTATCTATGTTAGTGTTTCTAGCCAAAAAAAATTCATTTTTTTTCACTTTTTTCATTTTTTTTTCATTTTTCAATTAGGTGATCTTAATCATCCCTAATTCAAGCCGGTTTCTCTCAAAATGCTCCCTACTTAGTGCTTTAGTAAAGATATCTGCAATTTGTTGGTCAGTAGCACAAAATTCGATTGAGATCATTCCTTTTTCATAGTTATCCCTTAGGAAATGGTGTCTAACATCTATGTGCTTAGTTCTTTTATGATGAACCGGGTTCTTCGTCATACTAATTGCACTAGTGTTGTCACAGAAAATAGGAATGCATCCAACCTCTATACCTAAGTCCATGAGTTGTTGCTTGATCCATAGCAACTGAGCACAGCATGAGGTTGTAGCCACATATTCAGCCTCAGCAGTAGACAATGCTACTGAATTTTGTTTCTTGGTGGCCCAAGACACAAGGCAGGAGCCCAAAAAGTGAGCCATGCCTGAAGTACTTTTCCCGTCAACCAGGAAACCTGCATAATCAGCATCAGCATATCCTACAAGGTCGAAGTTACTAGGATACCAAAGGCACAAATCAGTGGTGCCTTTCAGATATCTCAAAATTCTCTTCACTGCAGTTAGGTGGGACTCCTTTGGATTTGCTTGAAACCTAGCACACAGTCCTACACTGAACACAATATCAGGTCTGCTGGTAGTGAGATATAATAGAGACCTAATCATCCCTCTTTATAGCTTCTGATCAACGAATGAACCAGGTTCATCCACATCTAATTTTGTAGTTGTGGCTATGGGGGTGTCTATTTCCTTTGAGTCTTCCATTTTAAATTTCTTGAGCAATTATTTTACATACTTTTGTTGATGGATCATTGTTCCATTTGAGTTTTGGTTAATTTGTAAGCCTAAGAAGAAGTTTAGCTCACCCATCATACTCATCTCAAACTCACTCCCCATAAGTGTAGAAAATTCCTTAATTTTTCAGAAGTCACCCCAAATATGATATCATCCATATATATTTGCACAACTAGGAGTTCTTTACCCTTTTCCTTTAAGAACAAGGTGCTGTCAATTTTACCTCTTTGTATCCATGTTCTAGCAGGAATTTTGATAGAGGCTCATACCATGCCCTTGGTGCTTGTTTGAAACCATAAAGAGCCTTGTCAAGTTTGTATACATGGTCAGGTGACTCCTTGCTTTCAAAACCTGGAGGTTGTTTGACAAATACATCTTCATTCACATAGCCATTGAGGAAAGCACTCTTAACATCCATCTGATGAAGAATGAATTCCATGTGTGCAGCGAATGCTATAAGAAGTCTAATTGCCTCCAGTCTTGCCACAGGAGAAAAGGTCTCATCATAGTCAATTCCATCTTCTTGACTGTATCCTTGAACAACTAGTCTAGCCTTGTTTCTTATAACAGTTCCATCCTCATCGAGCTTGTTCCTTAAGACCCACTTTGTGCCAATCACTGATATGTCTAGTGGTCTAGGTACCAAGTGCCACACTTGACTTCTTTCAAATTGATTCAGCTCTTCTTGCATGGCATTTACCCAGTCAGCATCATGTAGGGCTTCATCAATGTTCTTTGGTTCAATCAAGGATAGAAAGGCATCAAACGCACACATATTTTTCAAAGAGGATCTTGTTTTGATTACAGATGTCAGATTTGTTATGATGTTCTCAAGAGGATGAGAACTCTGATATTTGTGTGATTCAAGAACCAACTGTTCAGTTTTGGATAGTTACATGGTGTCTTGTTGTTGTGGAACAGGATCAGGGCCAAGGTTCACATGTTGAGTTCCCCCTGTCATGTTGCTTGGGGTAGTTGGACCTTGTCCATCACCTGTTTCATCTTCCATGTTTGCTTCAATGTTTTAACTTCTTCTCACCAGTCCAAGCTCCTCATCTTTTGGTTCCTGTCTCTCAGCAAGAGTGTTAGTTTCATCAAAGACAACATGTACACTTTCTTCTACACACATAGTTCTTTTATTATATACTTTATAAGCTTTGATATGTGATGAATATCCCAAGAATACTTCCTCATCACTTCTGGGATCAAATTTTCCTAGGGAATCTTTGCCATTATAGTGCACAAAGCACTTGCATCCGAAAGCCCTAAGGTGGGATATGTTGGGATTTCTCCCTTTAAGTAATTAATAAGGAGTTTTCTCTAGTATAGGCCTGGTCATGCATCTATTTATTATGTAGCATGCAGTGTTTATTGCTTCTGCCTAGAAGCTATGGGGTAGTTTTCTAGAAAGAAGCATGGTTCTTGCCATATCTTCAAGAGTTCTATTCTTTCTTTCAACAACCCCATTTTGCTGTGGGGTTCTAAGGGCAGAAAAATTGTGATTGATACCATGTTCATCACAGAACTTAGCAAACTTTGCATTCTCAAATTCAGTACCATGATCAGATCTTATTGATGCTAGTTGATTTCCTAACTGATTTTGAGTTTTCTTAACAAATGAGGTGAACATATCAAATGCTTCATCCTTAGATGTCAGAAATAAGGTCCAAGTGAACCTTGAATAGTCATCAACTAGCACCATTACATATTTCTTACCACCTCTGCTCAGAGTTCTCATAGGACCACATAGGTCCATATGAACCAGTTCCAACGTCCTGGCGGTACTGACCATTTTCTTACTTTTGAAAGAAGATCTTACCTGCTTCCCCCTTGCACATGCCTCACAAACTTTTTCTTCCTTGAACTTAATGTTAGGAAGCCCTACCACTAAGTATTTAGACACTAGTTTGTTTAGCTGATTTAGACTTGCGTGACCAAGTCTTTTGTGCCACAAGAGGGGATCACTGTCCAACACATTTAGGCAAGTGAGTTCATTATCAGATAGTGTGGACAAGTCTATGACATAGATGTTATTCATTCTTTTTCCCTGCAAAACAATTTTGTCAGTAAGCAGGTTAATCACAAAACATTTTGTGGAAGTAATGGCAACCAGGTTACCTCTGTCACACAGTTGTGACACACTGATCAGGCTATATTTCAAGTCATCTATCAGGTACACATGTTCAATGGAACGTGTGTCATCCTTACCTACCTTACTAACCCCAATAATTTGACCTTTCTTTCCATTTCCAAAGGAGACATTTCCTCCTTTGAGGCTTTCAAGTGAAAGGAACTGTTCCATGTTCCCTGTCATATGCTTTGAGCAGCCACTATCCAAATACCAAATTTGGTTGTCTCCTCTCACTTGAACCTACAAAAAGAAATCAGGGGTTAGTTTTAAGAACCCAAACTAGTTTGGGTCCTTTTCTATGAGAGAATGGATGAATCAAGCTTTTTCTGGCCCAATTTGGTAGCCAGTTTTTCTTTTTAACAAAACTCTCATGTCTTCGACTGGCCTACTCTTTTGCAGTACACTCAATTTTGTAGTAGGCAGTCTTACCACAGGGGTGCTGATTTTATTCTTAGGGAGAGTGAGATACTTTATTTTGGGATCCCACTTGGGCAATTGACTCCCAAAGTCAATCCCTCTCCTGTTGCTACTATGATTCTCTTGAAGCCATGTCAAGGCATCAGAGGATTTATTCCATTTAAAAGTTCGATCTATTCATGTTTGACTTTGCCAAGTTATTCTTTAAGAGTTCTTATTTGTTCATCCTTGGCATACATCTTATCTTTTAGTTTTCCCACATTTTATTCTAACATGATATGAGAATGATCAACAACCTTTTTACTGGATCCTAGCTTTAGCTTTAAGTTTTCATATTTTAGTTCTAGAATCTCAGTTTCAAGTGGATGAACCTGGTTCAACAAGACAGTGTTTTTCTTTTCAGATTCACTTACTCTGATTTCTAGGTTCATGTATTTTTCTTTTAGCATTTCACATTATTTAGAGAGTTGTTCCTTGNTTCATCTGAACTTTTCCCCCAAGCAGCAACCATAGCTTTTGTTGTGGTTTTCTTGGGTTGGACCAGTTCCTTCTTCATGTTCCTTCTTTCATATCTCTCATTTTTCCATTCCACTTCCCACTGAGGACAGTTCTTGATAAGGTGGTCAGTCTTTCCACACTTGTAGCATCCCTCGTTGGTTGGCTTTTCTGAAGCTTTTTCTTTGTTGTAATTTCCTCCTCTAGAGATGTCCTTCTTCCTTATTAGAAAGTTTATGAACTCTTTGGTAATTATGGCCATCTCATTTTCCTCAAGATCTGCTCCCTCAGTGATTCTTAGTGCTAGACTCCTCTCCTTCTTTGGACCATCCATCTTCATTGTCTGACTTCTAAGTTCATAGTCAGTAAGGTTTCCAATTAATTCATCCAATTTGATGGTTTCCATATTTTTGGATTCCTGGATAGTAGTGATTTTGCTTTCCCAGTAGATTGGTAAGACCTAGGATCTTCTCTACCCTGTCCTCTTCAAGAATGACTCTACCAAGATACTTAAGTACATTTGTCAAAGTTGTGAACCTTGTGTACATCTCTTGGATTGTCTCTCCTTCTTTCATAGTGAAGTTTTCATACTGTGAGTATAGAAGAGTACCTCTTGATGTTTTTACCTGAGGTGTTCCTTCATAGGCTACTTGCAAGGTATCCCAGATTTCTTTTGCAGTGGTGCAACTTTGGATTCTGCTATACTCGTCTCGACCTAGTCCACACACTAGACACTTATTGGCCTTTAAATTCTTCTCCCATTTCTTCAGATCCTCAGTAGTGCAGTCAGCTCTAGTCTTTGGTACATCTACACCTTCAGCAGTATTCTTCACGGTAGCTAGAGGACCATCAGTGACTATGACTCAGAGTTCATAGTCTTCTTCAATCAGGTGATCCTTCATCCTAATCTTCCACCAAGAGTAATACTGGCCATTGAAGTGTGGTGGCCTTGCAGTTGATTGACCCTCCCAGTTTCCAGGTGGTGCACTCATTTTGATATTTTCTAAGGTGTTAGCCTTTTCAAGGATAGCCCGCTCTGATACCAATTGGTGTTTTATACGACAATTCCACACAAGAGGGGGGTGATTTGTGTGGTGTCCAATTTTTGAGTGTTGTCTAAATGGAAGAACCTGGTTCTTCTTGGTGTTCCAACTTTTACTGGTGCGGAATAATAAATGCAGTAAAGTAAAAACACAGAGATTTTTACTTGGAAAACACCTGGCTCGAAAGGTGAAAAATCACGACCTACTTCTCAGTAAGATTTTCCCAAACTCTTCACTACAACTCTGAGCCAAACAGCATTTACAAAATAAACTCTTTTGTAAACCTAGGACTAACTCTAATCCCTTTGTAGCAAACTAGCCTCTAGCTAATTGCGACAAGCTTCAAGTTAACTCTAACTTGAACAGTGTGTACCTATTACAATTGCTTCTAATAAATCTGAAAGATACAATATTAAATCACCTACTACAACCAACTAGACTCGAATGACAAACAGATGGAACTGGTTCTTCTAGTTGGTCAGTAGCCTTTGTGTCGCACAAGGATTCTACTTGCAAAATTTCTCTATTAATTTTGCCTTCAGTTCTTGCTTCAATTTTGTATTTGTGCGAATGATTCTTCAGTAGGAATACTTCAACATTATATAGCGCCAGAAGTTGAGATGTTCTTGTTTAGTTCTAATGCAACTCTTCCTTGGTGGAAGAGTTTGTGTTTATCTCAACTTCCTTCCTTTATTTCTGTCCTTGCTGAACTCGAACTCTAACCCCTTATTAATTTGCAACCTTTTCGCATTAAGAGACAACCTCCTAGTTCATGGATAATTCACAGATCACGTTTATCTCCTGTGCATGTACGGTTCTTGTACCAATTGGTTCGTTCAAGATGTTTGCCCTGATGGACCTGGTTCAACTGGTTAGGCATTTGTCAATCTTCAAAAACATGCAGTGACTTGGGTCAACAATATTCATGTAGACACATTCGCATAAATGCTATTTGGTAGTTGATGTGAAATTGGATCTTGTAAATGCATAGAATATTCATGCTAGAAGTATTTGAGTAAATACTACTTGGTGTACTTCTTCATTGTATGCGGGTTTGGTGCCTTTGTATATGCTTTTAACCTGGTTATTTGTAAAAGCATGTTTTTATCTTCTTCCTTCAATGTGCGCATTCTTGTTAATATATTTTGTTCGTTATTTATTAGATATTTTCTGTTATTGTATATTACTTATGAGTTGCACATGTTACGCAAAGTGAATATCTTTTGTCTAAAGCTAGCCACTATTTTGCTGAGGCTAGTCAAGATACTTAGTGAGTACATTGGGTCGGTTATACTCATACTATACTTTTGCACCTTGTATGCAGATTTTGGAGCTAAGCGGGTGCAGGGTAGATGGATAGACATTGAAGACCTCAGCATGTCAAACTACCGTCTTGTTTATGGCAGTTTAGAATCTTGTTTTTTGTTTATGTATATTCACGCCGATGATGTATTTCTTCTTGCCAACATTGTAAATTCCAAATCTTAGTTGCTCATGAATTGTACTACCAGTTCTTGGGGATAGTTGTATTAATTTCGACTTCCTTCTTTCTTTATTTATCGATATTAATCAGTTTGGATGATGATATATGTTAATTAGCTTACCTAGAGGGTTAGGTTAGGTGTCATCTCAACTTGGTGGTATTTAGGCCGTGAGAAGTTGGTGTCAGAGCTCTAGGTTCAATGGTTCTATGGGTCATGAGCTTGTCTAGTATAGTCTTGCAGATCAGTATGGATATGTCTATTCTTATCTTAAAGAGGCTACATGCCATTTTAGGGAACCTCATTTTTTTTTCCTTATCGTACGGGTTTGTTTTAGCTAGAAGTTTAACCTTCTTTTCCTTTTTATTCGTTTGTCTGTGTGTTGAGAATATGTTATTTGTTTGTCACTAGGGGCTTGTGATGATGTTGTAGAATGGCTTTGAGACAGCTAAGTGATAAGTGGATGCGTCTAAGGACTATGCTTAGATATTATGGATATAGTGAGAAGGGTTTGCATGGGATACTACAGGACATGGGCGTTTGATTATTGTCTCGAAATATAGTGTAGTCATAAAGAATGGATGTGTTGATGGTCTTCAGTAGTTATTAGTGGAATTGAACAAATTCTTGCATTTTGTTGATGAGTGTAGACGGAGAAGGATCAATTAATCACATAGAGGTTGTGATCATGGAAAGATCGCAGAAAGGTGTCGCATTGAGTCTTTAAAGGTGGGTTATCCCTCGTGAATGGTTTGAGGTTGTATGGTTCCTTATGAGGTTCTTATGAAGGCTTCTCTTTCAATTCAGTGGAATGGGTGATGTGATTATGGCTCTAGGACAATTGGGGAAGCTTACCATCGATGAATGAATCATATGGGCGTGCATTGTTATGGTTTCTGGACTAAGGTATTGTGGACCTATTATTAGGGGTGCTTATCGGGCATATCTGGTGGATAATTACGCTTAATGGTTCGGCTTAACTGTTATCGGATTATAAATGTAGTAATATGCTATCCATCCAATAAGACAATTGATGGATTGGTAACAGATTAACAATTATTGGGCTATTATCAGGTGGCTTATCGGCTAAACCAAATAGAATTTATTTCAACAATCATTCCATCAATACCAAACAGTTTCAAATCAATACCAAATTTTTAATTGAAGAGTCTTCAAGACTACTCATATTGTCATACATGTATTAACTAAATTTTTAATACCATCAATACTACTCATACAGACATGCACATATTAATAATTGAGATTTCGATTTTTCGACTTCTCTGTTCTTAGTTAAAGAGAGACGACACAGATGACATTACTGCCTCTGGTGGCTACAATAAATTGAGAACTAGAAAATAGAAATTTGGGATTTAGCCATTTAGGGTTTCAATAATACTTTATATACATAGGAGTAAAAGTGTAAATATAAAAAATTTTAACAGTTTAACGGTGTACCCGATAAAAAAATTGAGTAATCTGCCCCACAATTGTTAAGTCGTTAATTATAAAATCTCAATTTGTTCACCATCCATTATGTCACGACCCCAAATCCTAAGCCTGCTGTGATGGTGCCTATCAAGGAACTAGGCTAGCCACCATTACAGACTATTATAATATTTTATAATTTCCCAAAACTAGCAGATTTTAAAACAGCAAAATGAGATAAACAATTTATACACTACCCCAAAACCTGGAGTCAACTCTCATGACCATCTAGGACTATAAATACAATGTACAATAAGGTGACTTGCTACTACAAAAGTCTGAAGTATGAAAGACAAAAACTATGAACTGAGGAAAGGAAAGGAGGTGAGCTAGGGACGCTGAGCAGCTACCTCGATCCTCGATCAAACTCCAAGCACGTCCAAAAATCAACTAGAGAGATGGTCCGGTACCTGACCTACACACAGAGGTGCAGGGAGTAACGTGAGTACGCCAACTCAGTAAGTAATCAAAGTAACTAAAACTTGGGTGTAGTGACGAGCATTTATAAATCATGTAAATCTGTATAATGAGTAACAATGGAAATAAATAAATCAAGTCAGGAATCTACATTCCGAATATTTCATAAAACTCCAGCTTCCATTTAAAATATCGTATAAAAACATTTTTCCAACATTATCATCAGGGGCTCAGTGTAAAGAAGAGTGAAAATAATAGTTTCATAAAATATAAGCCCCTCAGGCACAGTATCACTCACAAATAAGCCTCTCGAGAAAGCCTCTCAGTCATTCGTGACTCTACTATCAGAATCTCATGCTCACAATAAACACCGTACTCAACAAGTACCATGAATACACACGACTGTTGCGGCAGGCAGCCCGATCCATATAACATACGCTGCGGCATGCAGCCCGATCCATATAATAGTCGACTGCACCCATTGGGGATGTACAGACTCAGGAGGGGCTCCTACAGCCCAATCTCTATATTTGATGTGGCGTGCAGCCCGATCCAACATGTATATTGATGCGGCGTGCATCCTGATCCATATATAACATATATTGTTATGGCATGCAGCCCGATCCATACATAATATATATTGATGCGACGTGCAGGCCGATCCATAACTATCCTCACATACTCGGATCTCGGCCTCACTCGGTCATCCTCACAAGCCACTCAGGAAATTCATCTCAACTCACATGACTCAGCCCAAAATACCTCTCAGAGTTTCAAAACAGTGTGATAACAGTGAAAATAACAACAAGTAGAAAACATGACTGAGTTCACAATTATTCTATCAGGATAGTGTGAGAATAATGTAAAAGTACCTCTGAGGGTCTAAACATGTCGGCACAAGGCCCCAAACATGGCTCGCAGCCCATAAACAAGTATAAATTTCTAAAATACAGGATGTCGTAAGGTTTCAAATCAAATACGTGGCTTAATAGTCGCTACGGGATGGACCAAGTCACAATCTCTATCGGTGCATACCCACACGCTCATCACCTAGCATGTGCGTCACCTCATTTACCAAAACAATATAAAATATTGGGGTTTATACCCTCAGGTTTAGAGTTACAATCGTTACTTACCTCAAAACAGCCCAAAAACTACTCTGCGCTGCTCTTTCCCCTCGAATCGGCTCCCAAATTCTCCGAGTATATCACAAATCAGATCAATAACATCAAAATATGCTAGGGAGACGAACCCCAATCGAAAACTATCAAAATTAGGCACAATTCCTGAAATTGGCCAAACCCGACCCCCGGGCCCACATCTCAGAACTCGATAAAATTTATGCCAAAATGATCCTCATCCTCCCACGAGTCTATGCATATCAAGAACACTGAATTCAGAGTTCAATTGACCCCTCAAATACCCATTTTAAGGTCTCTTAATCTCAAGCCCTGATTACCCATTTTGCACTGATTTTTCCCTAATTTTTCACCACTAATTAGACCCTTAATCACATATAAACGAGTTATGAAGTCAAGAATATTACCTCCATGTGATTCCCCTTTGGTTTCCTAAAAAATATCTCTCAAAAGCTTCAATCCCGTTCACAAATGGTGGGAAAATGAAGAAGGGTCGCGGTTTGGGCTATTAAAACACTGCCAGCTTTTGCAGCTACACTGTGCATTCGCGTCACTAGGGATGTGTTTGCAAAGCACCGGATCCCCTCCCTCTGTGTGATCGCGTCCACCCAACCACGTTCGCATAGAGTAACCAAACACCCCCTGCGACACGCGCCCACACTGTGCGATCGCAATAAGCCTCACGCGACCGCACTGCTCTGCCTTCTCCCACTATGCGATCGAGGACCATTAATGGCGATTGCATATAAAACTTTCTGCTGCCTCACCAACAAACCTATGCGATCGCAGTCCCACCATTGCGATCGCATATAAGGAAACCAGAACCAACAAAATACAGCAGCAACAGTAGTCCTTTTAAGGCCAAACACACTCCATTAACCACCTGAAACACACCCGAGACCCTCGGGACCTCAACCAAATCTACCAACACACCCCATAACATCATTCAAACTTAGTCGAGCCTTCAAAACACCAAAAACACCGCAAAAACACCAAAATCACATCAAATTCAAGCCTATGAACTTTGAAACTTCTAAATTCCGCCAATAATGCCGAAACCAACCAAAACACATTCGAATGACCTAAAAATTTGCACACATATCCAAAATGACATTACAAACCTGCTCCAACTTCTGTAATTCCATTCCGACCCCGATAGCCTATTTTTCCCTGCCGATCGGAAATCGCTAAAAACTAACTTTCGCCAATTCAAGCTTAATTCTAATTCGGACATCAAAACATCATTCCAAACACACTCCTAAGTCCCATATCACCTAACAAAGCTATCTGAACCATAAAATCCACATTCCGAGGTCGTTTACCAATAAGTCAACTCCCAGTTGACTTTTTCAACTATTAAGCTAATTTAAGAGACTAAGTGTCTCTATTCTCACCACGACCACTCTAAACTCGAACAAACTGACCCAACACAATATAAATAGGCCAAGCAACATACGATAAAGCAGAACAGGGGAAATGGGGCTAATTTCACGGAACGACCGGCCGGGTCGTTACACATTACCTCGATAATCTGATACCAATAAGACAATAGTCCATTAGTTCAGTTTAATTAACTGTTTTGGTTCGATTTTCAACAGCCCTACGTGTTATGACTTGAGAAGAGTGGCATCGATTGACTCAGGTAGGGATTTGTCAGATATGTGATGTGCTACACCTGAATAATCTGTGGGGTTTGTTGAATGACTTATGTCTTATATTTAGTGTGGTTATAATATGTAATGGGAAAATAGTCACTCGGCTGTCTATGGAAAAGGTTACTTCTTCTTAATGGGATGATGTGTGATAGGACACAGGTTGTCGGTATGTTCGGTTATGCATCATGGCACTAGAATGGAGTGGTTGACTCTTGTAATATGATTCCAGTGGGTTCGAGCTTGAAGATGTGATACTTAAGGATTAACCGGATACTTTGCTTGCTTTAGAAATTGCGATTGGCATTGGATTATGATGAGAACCAGGATACTTCTGTATTTTTATTGATGTGACTAGACATCATTGGAGAAATGAAAGGACCAATCTAGATTCATTGGAGGACTCTTTATAACGGACATCTTGGTTTAGGGTACATGGGTGTGCATGAAGAGAATGTGTGGCTGACGGATACTGTGGTGACATAATTCCATGTCAGGAGTTCTTAGTGCGAGGTTTGTTTGAAGACCATAGTGTGTTGGACGAGAAAAGCGATGTCTTGAGAGCGAATCTAGAGTAATTTGAATAAGATAGGTCAAACAGCGATGGCTTGGACCAGCATGGCAATAGCAATGACTGGTTTCTTTGGTATTTGGGTATTACAGATACTTTTATTGGTTGAAATTTTGTATTTGGTGGCCTGAATGACTTGGTTGATTAAGATAGATTCAATTCTAATGGATTGAGTATGTGTAAATGAGTTTCAGAGAGCTTTTGATAGTTTTGACCATGACTTTGAGATTGATGTCTTCTACGGGTATTGAGAGTTTGTTGCATGTTTGTGATTGTCTCGTATATTAAGCTAAGTTGTGTGCTTCTTAGCGATAGAGTGCATATAAAGAGGACTATCCTACTTGTGATTCAGAGTTGATACTGAGATTCTCATGTTTACATATAGTAACATGCCAGATGTGGTGAGTTGTAGGATATTGGAATTGAATGGAAAAGGTTGTGGTTCATTTTCTGGAGGAAGGCCATGAGTTTGAGATATTATAATAGATATAAGATGCTTAAGAGAATGATCGTACTATCTTGTATCACCTGGGAAGAATGTGTGCATAAGATGTAGTGTGAATAAATCTACGGACTATTTGGCTAAATACTACAGAAATTAGGTGATTGGTAACTTTTGATATTCCGATTTTTGCTACTTGACATGATAGATTGATAGGAATATACTTTATGAGGTGCTTGGGTAAATACGACGTTTCTGTAATGATCCAACCGATTTGAGTATTTGAGTCATGTTCCCCTAATTGATACATTTTGTATGTGTCTTACTTATTTTGTGACTTGCGGGGTCGGTTAACTTGGCTTCTAGAAAGTTTGAGAGTGATAGGAGACACCTAGTCTCATTTTGGAAGCTTAAGTTGTTAAGAGGTTACCAAAGTTTCAATTTTGTGTAAACGGAGTCGAACTGTTAATTTGGTAGTTCCAATATATACATGTGTGTGTGTGTATTGGACTTAGGTGTATGTTCAGATTTAAATTTGGGGGGTCCTAGGATGTTTTGGCTATATTTGTCAATAGTTGGCAATTTGAAGGTTTGGAGAGTTTCTAAGTTTTACCATGAGTTGACTTTTTGTTCTGAAACTTAGAATAGGTTAGTTTTGTCGTATCAAACTTATGTGCAATATTTGGCTGTGATCCGGATTATTTAGCCTTGAATCAGACGCTTGGTTTGAAGTTTAGAAGTTCTTGAACTTAAGAGAAGTTCAAATTGCATATTTGTCTTCGATTCGTTGATGTGATACTATCACATGTGTTTGAAGGCTTTGAAAATGCCTATATAGCATTTGGGGACTTGTTGGTATGATATGGACGGGGTCCCGTAGGGCTCGGATGTGTTTTCGATTGATTTCGGGCAGTTGAAAATGCTTTGGGTAGTTTTAGTGCATCACACCTGCGGATGTTTGGGCATAGGTATAAGGTGATTGGTGTGACTAGACTGCCACATCTGCGGAGTTGAGGTTATCTTGAGAGCTTCGCTTATGTGGAGAGAGAAACACAACTGATATGGTGCACCTGTAGAGATTGGGAGCATGCCTGCAAGGATTGGTAGGCCAATGGGATATGCACAGGCATGCGGAGTCGCAGATGCGACGCTAGTGCTGCAGAAGCGAAGGGTCGGTAGCATTAGTGAGTCTCGCAGATATGAGACTTTTTGCACAACCGGTGTCACAGATATGACGCTTTTGTCCACATATGCGGAAGTCTCTTTAGCTCATTTCTTATTATTTAGAGTTTTAGAGCCTAGCTAGAGGCGATTTTCAGGGAGATTTTTATCACTTCTTTGTGGGTAAGTAAACACTTGGATTTAACAATTTATCTTGAATTCCCATGGATTTATGTACTTTAATCATGAGATTTTGGAGAAAAATAATTAGGGTTTTAGCCTACAACTTAGGAGAATGAGTTTTGGGAATTTGATGGCAGAATTGGATTTGGTTTTGGAATCTAACACATACTTGGACTCGTTGAGTTATGGGTTGTCGGTATCTATCACTTGACTCGGGTTTTGACCGTGTGAGCCCGGATTGACTTTTGTTGACTTTTCAGGAATTGAATAAGGATTGAAGTTTTATTGTCTGGATTTGATCGCTATGGCTTTATTTGACGTTATTGAGTTATTTTTTGCTAGATTCCAGCCGGTTGGAGGTGGTTTCTAACTGAAAGGTTATTCTAGAAGGTTGATTTGGGCTTGCCAAGGTAAACTAGACACCAAGGTAGTTATTATTCATAACATAATAATTTTTATTTTAATATCTTAGAAAAGTTTGAGAGTATATTTTGGTTGTCATAATACGTTATTGTATTTCAAATTCACATTATTTGTTAGAAATTAGTGTGATATCTCAAAAGGGAGTGTCTTGTATTGGTTAGAAAATACTTTCTTGTTCACTGTATGAAGAAAGTATTTTTTTTACTAGGTTACAGCTTGTTTGGATAGTTGTTACGTATCGTTTCATAATGTATCGTATCGTACTGTATTATATTGTACTGTATAGTTAGATAAATATAATGTTTGGATTTATTATGTCGTTTGTCATCGTTTCATGATATCACGCACCAGCAATATGAAGAATAAACTTGCAATATTATAAAGAAAAATTATAATACAAGGTAAAATTATTATATAAAAAAGTAGGGTAAAAATTAAAATAAAATTATTTAATAATAATGAAGGGTGAGATTGAGAGAAAAAGTCAAGTTAACGACGCGACCACACTAAACCAGACGTTACATAAAGTAACACATTTCGTTATTATGTAACGACGGATTTAACGATATCATACAATAAAATTTAAGTAACAATCAAAATAAATTTCGTATTTAAAGTAACAATACAATACAATACAATGGGTAACAACCATCCAAATAAGTTGTTAGTAAAAAGTGAGGAAAAAAGGATTAAGCTTCCAAGAATTGATTTAGGCGCAAGGTAAAACGGTCGATTTCCTCTCCTTCCCGCAAAATATACGCGACCTTTTGCCTTACCTTTGAAATTAATGGTTTAGACATTTTTCATTATTTCCATGAACCATCAAAGTTTAATTTAGTCAATGATATATCGTGGGAAGATATTCTGAGTCGAGGGTCTTCTGAAAACAGTCTCTCTATCCTTTTGGGATAAGGTGAGATTTGCGTATTCTATCCTCCCCACACTCAACTAGTGCGTATCTACAGAGTTGTTGTATCTGTTGTGGGAAGATACTGTCTGCTTCCCTCAATATTTTCCCCTCAACAGTTCGGCAAAAGTTAGGCCTCCAAGGATGTTTTTCCTTTTTTGCAGTCATTAATGTTAGTGAAATACCTTTACTTAACAAAGTTAAATATCCAACCTAAAACCTTAATTTAACGAGTGGAGATTTTAAAACGGTACAAACTAAGTAGAAATCGCAGTTCAGTTGGAATAGAACAATATATGGTCTTAAAAAGTTAATAGCATTTTGTTTTCTAAGTAGAGTCTAACAGTATGGTATGAATGACAGTAAATTAGTAACTCTAATCAAGTACATTAGCATCATCTTCAATGATTTCAAACTAGCTGAGTTCGTAATTATGTGTTCTAATTTTTTATTGTTGATCACCCGGATTCCTAAAATTGTATTCACCTTCAAGGAAAATTTTACTTATAAAAACTACTCCCCCATTTCAATTTAGGTGAACCTATTTCCTTTTTAGTCCGTGCCAAAAAGAATGGCCTCTTTACTTATTTGGAAATAATTTACTTTTATGCAATGATTTATAGCTCAAACAATATATGTGGATATACGGTCGAAGTCGAGCTCAACTGCAACTTGGTAGATTAGGCTTGGAATGTGGCGACCAACGATTGAAGAACGCCTCGAGTCCCATCGAGCTAGAACCCGAGGTCGGAAAGCCTGCCTTCGAGGAACATTGAGTCCGGTGTCGACCTTAGCCTCGAATGAGCTCGGATATAACTAATAGAAGACCGAAATATTCGCGACCGGTCGGATATTATGGAGGGAATCTCGGCACGTATTAGCAAAGAACCGGCAATCAAGAGATTTTTACCTTTTATAGAAATGTCCCTAGAGTAGGACTCCTCTACTATATAAAGGGAAGTCCGATAATTCATTCAACACATTGTAACATGCATCCCAAAATAATATACTATTATTTCTAGTTTTTATTATCTTGTTATCCTATTCTGGCATCGATAAAAGTATTTTGGCTCAAGGGTGGCTAACCTTTCAAGGCTAAGATTGATCAACTTGTGTGGTTTGCATTTACTTTTTCATAATTTATTCCAATTTTAATCTAATTTCTCATCTTATATCAAGTTAGATCACGTATCCTTAAAACCACGTATAAATTCAATTGTTATCTGATTTTGAGGGTAAATAATGTGCATTACTTTACACCACAAATTCAAAATCTTTTCTCCTTTTTGTTAAAACTGCGTGCTCAATCAAATGAATTCACATATATTAAAATGGAGGGAGTATAATCTTATAAGACATTGACAACAATAAAACATGCAAAAGAAGAAACACCAATACACACTTACACAGTACAAAGGGTAAAGTTAGGTCTCATTCCATAACCAAAATTTTGTCCAATGAACAATGATTAGTATTTGCATGTCTTTCCTCTCACAAACATTTCTTCTCTCGAATCATTTTTGTGTTTTTATCATCATTAATGGATATTAAAAGAAATTGATGTGATGCCCACCCCATTTCTTGGCCCAGTGTGATGTTGACCCAATTTTTAAACCACCTCTAAACATTTTTTTAGACCTTTTCCTACTAAAAAGAAAAATTAAGAGAAAATACAATAAATACAAGGTTACCCAGTCATGAAGATCCTGCTATGCGAAGACGGAATGCAGTCTTTACATTGTATTTATAGAAGAGTTTATTTTCACAAGTGTCCTCCGGGTCGTAGGGTGAGCTCGGCTACCAAGAAGAGGTGCATCAAGTATGGTGATTTTACTGCTGAAGGAAAGATGTGGCTATATATCATCGCGAGCAGAGTATCCCCCTCGAGGAATGTGTCTGATGTCTCATATGCCAGGGCTTCAAAGTGGCACATATATGATGTTCCCATCATTGATTACAGAGCTACGCCGGCGTGCACAGGTTGATGAACGGGAGGGAGATCATTGGATACCGGCAGACAAGCCATTCCACCCACAGAGAGTGACAGGTGCAGGTAGTGTGCTAAAAAGCAAAAAGAGGAAGGTCACCACCACTACTGTCGGATCCGGATCCTCCTCACAGACTGCCCCAGCTGAGGGACATTTTGGGGAGATGAACTCCCAGCTTGCATCCATTCGGGAGTTAGTGTCACAGCTCCCTAGTGGGCCCTCACACTCCTAGCCCCTGCCCGACAATTTCTCTAGAACTGAGATGCAAACTTACTTCGATACGCAGGCTAAGGTGGCAACATCTGTTGGCCATCTCGATACCTTATATACCATCTTGGCCAAGGCGCATGTCGACCTCAAGTCAGCCTTTGACAAAGAAAATGAGAAGAACAAAAAGAAGGGCAAATTCATGATAAAAATGTGGAGAGGGATTAAAGCGATCTTTAAATGGGGGCAGCCGAGTAGGCGGATACCAGTTTAGGATGATGAGGATAGCGAGGAGTACTCGTTCGTGACAGATGCTGAGGATGATGATGATGATGAGGATGTTGATGGCGAGAGCTCTCAGCAACACTGATTAGCCTTTTCTCCTGCAGTCTACTAGTCTGATGCAGACCTCAGGGAGACCCTCAAACTATTTTTCTTTACTTTTGATATTGTGCAGTGGGGACACTGCAATATTTTTAGTTGGGGGTGGCTTTGGAGCATATTGTATTTATACTATGACTTTGTGGATGTGCCCTTGCCGGGCTTCTTTATTGTATGGATATTGTGTGCCATTGCGGGCTTATTTTGTTATGTCATGTGCTCTTGCTGAGCTTGGTGTGATTAGTCGATTTTTATTTTTCTTTCTTTACTTATTTTCTCTAGTAGTTTTTAGTTTGCATTATTTTTGCTTCTTTAGTATTAGTTGCTTTTATTTTAGTATTCTCTTTAGTAGTTTTGTTCTTTTATTTTTATCTCTATGGTAGTATTTCCTTGGAGTTTCTTTATGCTACGGTTCTTTCCCAAGGAACATTTTTGAAGTGAACCGGGTAACTTTTCCTTATGATAGATGGCGCGGCAACTTTCTTAAGGGAATTAGTTTTGTTTTGCTAGGTGGAGACTTTTGGATTATTTGGTACTAACAAAATTAGTCTCTTGTATGTGAAATGTGAATTAAGAATACCCCTCCAAATGTTGGTTTTTTAAATTGAAAAAAATTTTAAAATATATATATATATATATATAATAAGTTGCCGGGTAAAGAATAATTTGTGTGATAATTTTTTGGCTCTTTTAGTGACTCTTTGCCCACTAGTTTGCATGATATTGCTCTAGATGCTCTTATTAGGAAGTAAGCTTGATCCGTCTTGACTAGTTCATGTGCCATGTGTGTCAGAGTTTGTGTAAATAATTCTTGTGTTTACTCCATCATCTAGAACTTGCTCGGCTGGTCTTTCAATGCTAATGATAATTACGGTTGGTTGGAGAAATGACCTTAGGTATTCTTTGTGTTATTTGAAAAACCTCTTTTCCCTTTCAAGCTTACCATTGCATAAATATTATCACTAGTTACCCTATTTGAGCCTTTAACCTTTTCTTTGGTCACCTCATTAAAAACCTTTCCCATTTTATAAAATAATTCCCTCTTTTGAACCCGTCCCTCCTTGAACATTGAGAATGAGGCTAAAAGCCTAAGTTGGGGGTGTGTTATCAAGTTGGAAATTGGTAAGTTTGTATATTGAGTATAGAAACCTATACCTCAAAGTGTTCACATGAAATTATTCAAGATCCAAAAGAAAAATATTTAAAAAAAAGAAAAAGAAAAAGAAAAGAAAAATAAATATTTGTATATATATAAATATGGAGGCTTGAATAAAATTAGAGAGGTATTTTAGGGTGGTTCGATGTTGGTATCTAGGAGCCAATGAGGGCTATGTGGTTTGAAAAGAAACAAAAGGCAACAAGAAAGAAAAATGTGAGTAGTGTTCAAGGAGGGTGTAGTCACTTTTACCTAAATGTTTATCTGACCCTTCCCTAAGCCTACATTAAAAGCTTAAAAAAGTCTTTTTTGGATCTCCAATCGAATGTTCTTGAAAAGGCGATGAATTAAAATAAGGGCAAGCATATGGCATGATATGTTGTAACACTTGAAATTCTTTGTGAGAGTGAGTGTCTTTGTGAATTTGTCCCTTGTGTTGTTCTTGTAAATATGGTGATTTTGGGACTTTCTTTCTTGTGAGGGCACATGAATTAGGATGGATTGGTGAAATTGATATATCCGGAAATGAATGAGTTGAGCATATGTAGTAGAACAGTGCTTTTGAGTCACTCCTTGTGGCTTATTTTTGTCACTTGATTATTTTGAAACCCCCTTGCACTTCTTGAAGTTGTTTTTTTTTTAATGAGGGAGTTATTCGGGTAAGATGCATACTTGAGCCTAATTATTAGTACCAACCAAATCCATAAGTATAATGCTTAGTTGGAGAATGTGATTTGTAAATGATAGCAATACGACTTGTGCTTTAAATGGTAGAACCTCATTGAGTTGTTGGTTTTGATTTGCTTGAGGACAAGCAAAAGCTTTAAGTTGGGGGTGTTGATGAGTGGTGATATTACCGCTCATTTTACCTCATTTTCGCTAGATTTTGCATCCTTTAATGATAACATGAGGTCGTTTATGGTGTGTATTGTTCGACTTTCAGGGAAATGATTCCATGAAGTGATTGTCGTTGAATTGAAGTGGAATTGAGCACAAATTGGTGGAAAAATCACAAAGCCTTCAGTGATTCCGCACCTGCGGACTTTTGGTCGCTGGTGCGACATCACACCTTCGAAGTAGTGCTCCGCACTTGCGAAACTGGCTCAACCAGACTGAGGCCGCACCTACGACGTGGTATCTGCACCTGCAGAACCGCAGTTGCGGTAGTTTGGTCTGCATCTGCGGAAAAGAACAATATCACTTGGAATCGCACCTGCGATATGGAATCCGCATCTGCGGAGCCGCACCTGCGAGGATTTGTCCGCAGGTGCGATCAACAGGCATCAAACCTGGAAAGATTTGTAAAATCACATTTTTCCAATCCCAAACGCACATATACTCGACCTAACATATATTTTCAGTATCTTTGTCATCTTTGGCATTGTTTCAACATATTTTGAGTCTTGAAGACAAGAGAGAACATTTTTGGAAGCTAGGGTTTGCACACACACTTGGGTTTTGAAGATTTCAAGCTTGTGGTTAGGGATTTCTTACCCCTTTTTTTTTGGTTGAAATAAGATTTTATTGATTAGAAACTACAAATTCCTATTACATGAGGTTTCTATAGCCATCCTATTGGGATCGAAACTGTAAATACTATAAAACAAACTAATATTTTCCAAAGCAGTAGCATTGCCAATACTAGCTAGAGTTTTACAACATTCCTCTGAGATCATTCTGTCATATTATTTTCCATTAGCATCACAGCCTCTACACAAGGAGGAGAAGCAAGAAGGATGGTTGCTTTATTCATGTTTTGAAGCTTCAAACTATCCTTAGCCAAAAGATGTGCCACTCCATTTGCCTCACGGAAAAGGTGTTTGATTTGTGGGTACCCAAATTGATCGATTAACCACCTTCATGAATCAATAATGTCTTGATAAGTATGGTGGTTAGTTTGTAAAAGGTTTATTACCTCAGTTGAGTCAGTTTCCACTTCAGTTGGATGTAACTTGTGTTGAAGAGCCAATCGAAGACCTTCTTCCAGGTCAAGGATTTCACCTTGAGTGTTGCTAATAAGAGTAATATTTTTTTGGTAGCCAATTATCCATTTCCCTTGACTATCTCGGATTATGCCTCCCAAGCCACCCTTTTTATTGTTTGTAAAAGCACTGTCACAATTAATTTTATAGGTGTTCTTTGGGGGAGGTTCCCACACTATTTTTGATTTCCTTAGTGTTGACATTAGGATAGAGACTCCTATAAGGAACTTAAATTCAGTTGCTCTCGTTATAGTCATTTGCACTGGAATGTCCTTTGATTCATTATTGATATTATTAGAATTTCGATTAATCCAAATGTGTCAAATTGCAAGGGAAAGATATCCTTCCAATCAAGACAAGAATGAATTCTACTGGGGTTCATAAGTCTGATGATGTCTAGCTAGTGACTTTCCTTAGATAAAATGGGATCAATACCTAAATTACTCCAATATTTTTTTACTATGGGGCAAGTCAGGAAAATATGAGTAGTAGTTTCTTTTTCTTTTCTACAAATAGTGCATGTATCGTCAATGTTCATGCCTATATGATGAAGGTAGCTTCTAGTGGGAATTTTATTGTGGTAACAAAGCCACAGTAGGAAGCTTTTTTTTTTTTTTGGGTCCTTAATTTTCAAATCCGCCTAAAGTCTGGCCTAGAGTCGTTGATAGGGTTTAGGAGACTTAAAGCATTTTTTTGGCTAAACAATCCATTACTAGATAGGGACCAGAATTGAGTATCTTGGTGGAGTAATTCTTTTGGGGTGAGAGTGTCTTTGATGTCATCTATTATTGATATAGGGAGGGTAAAAGAGATTTTATCTAGCTTTCAATTATTATCGTATAAGATCTCCTTTATTGTTAAGACCTCTTCATTTTTACTCATGGGACCTTGAATTTTTTCCCTAATAGGTTGAAAGTCTGAACACCATTTATCGTACCAAAAGTTAATGCGCTCACCCTTTCCTGTATTCCAGGCTATCCATTTATTACATAATTCCCAACCTCTCCGAATGTTATTCCAAATGAAGGAACAATTCTTAGGATTTGGTTTATGAACATATTGGCTAATCAAGATTTGGGCCCAGGGGGAGGTGGTGTTGTTATAAAGTCGCCAAGTGAGGTTTGCTAACATGACTTTGTTCTTATGGACAACTTTAACTAGCCCCAGTCCCCCCTCTGACTTAGGGTGGGTAATGATGTCCCAATTGATTAAGTGAAGTCTTTTTTTATCTTGAGTAGTCCCCTATAAAAAATTTCTTTTAAGACGATCAATATTGTTGAGAGTTGTTTTTGGGAGCATAACATATTGCATTGTGTGATTTGGGATCATGTTAAGGGTTGATTGTATTAAGGAGGCCCTACCAGCTAAATTGAGACAATTAACTTTCCAGGCCTTACCCATTTATGTTTATTTCTTCATTTTCTTTCTTTTTATTGAATATTTAAGTGTGTAGTATTTATTTCCAACACTATTCTTGATTATGGAAATATTCATGTTTAAAGTGTGGATTAAATACCTTGTTGTGCTTATTTATTGAATGATTTTTTTTCTTTTATCAAGTGAGTTGTTGTTTCTTTAATTATTCTTATTTTTTAATGTTTCCAAAGGGATTAGCTAACCCTAGGACTCGCCCATTAACTCCGAATTAATTTTGGAAAAAATAATTTGGGGTTGAAAAAGATTAATTAACATGAACTTGAGGTTTTAACCCTCATTTTATAGATTCTACCTAGGAATAGGATTGAACTACTTGTAACCATATCCGGGTGTACTTAATCTCTTAGTTGAGTTAGGAATAATTCAATTAGGAAGTCTTGTTAGTCTATGGAAGAAGCTAATTAAGAATTATTATCTGTGGCTAATTAATATAAACTCGCTCATATTTGTAAAATCATGAAATACATTGGATCGTTACTTTAGTGTAATTCCCGATGCGTCCATACTTGTAGCCATTGATCATTTTACTTGCTTTCTAGGTTAGTTTACATTTTCTCATTTAGGTATAAATATTTTAAACCAAATTCTAAGTGTTTGGCACTGCGCGATAAGTGATAATTCTCTTACATTCCTAATCGCCTACATATTGTTCTCTGTGGGATTCGACCCCAACCTAGTTAGGTTATTATTTGACAATCGACCGCTTACACTATTTTAAGGTGTAATTTGAGTGTATCATTGAATTCCCTGTGAACTGGTAGTGGTGGTCCTTGATATTGTATATTGACAATTGACCATTGAATGCCCTAGTCTGCCACACTTTTTATATAACAAATGAACTCCCTCATAGTGGATTTCTTGTTTGTGTTGGCCAATGAAAACATAGGGAGATACCGGTATTTCTAGTGGGATTTCAATGCAAAGCCTAGCATATCTTCCTCTAAGGGCTGGGGATGTGCATGCATCAATCTTTAATAATTTACCAATTTTGTTACCAACTTTCTTTAAAATGAGTCCATCATAGAATTCAGTTGGTAATTGTGGCAGTCGAATTCAAATGACTGCTAGGGTTATTCTTGCCTCCGAAGCAATGAACTTTGGAATCCATTTTTGGATCGAAAGAAAGTGACCAAAAATAAACCAAGGACCATTATGAAGTGCCTTAAGCATACTATCCTCATTATTAAACTTTGTAATGTAGTAATCCGACCCTAGATCAATCAGACGAAAATTTTCTTTAATTTTCCACAAGTCTTGAATTTTTCTTGTAAGTATATGGTGTTGGATTCTTCTCCCTTGAAGCTTGATTATGGTTGAAATCTCGGTGGATTATATATTCCTTGGAGAACTTCTGGAGATAATTGAACCTTTTGGTTTTTCTCCTGATCTGAGTGGATGGATTGATCTCCATTTCCTTCATTATGTGATTCAGATTTTCCTTCAAGATTTGAATGAACGATCATATTTATTTGGTCTTCATGCATTCCGTCTATTAATTATTGTTTAAAACTTGGGATAGATGGGGCAGACACCATTGTGGATTGTGTTGAATTAATATTCGGTGATTTTGGAAGGATTAGATGAGAGGAGATTGGAAGTTACATAGTGATAATTTCAAAATTTATTTAAAGATTGGTAGGGATCAGTAATTCTTTAGTGAGAAGGGAGAGTTTCTTATTTAGAAGTTATAATTGGATCACTGCTACTCTCCCTTCATCACGATCAATTCGGAGGATTATTCAATAAGAATTTCTTTACCTTTTTTTTTCCTCATTATTTTGTTCTCATTTGCAATTATTTATCTCGTTCTTCTATTTTTCATTGGTTGGATTGAATTAATTGTTTGTAGCATATTATATAAATTTAATTGATTTAGCCTATTAATCAAATTTTAGGCCTTGTACTCAATTCTTGGTAACAAAAGTTATTTCTTGCTTACTACTCCCTCCATTTGAGTTGAATATCATGTTATGATTTTTGTGATTTAGCTTAATTGGCTTAACGTATGATATAAGACCATGGTTAAATATCTCTTTGAAAATGCAAAATACTATTCCTATCTGTTTCAATTTATGTGATTATTTTCATTTTTCAACATTTAAACTATATAGAATTTGACCAACATCTTGAAATGCATTTTTAATCATATTGACATTAGAAAACACACCCGAAAAGCGAAAATTTTTAATGTTGACATAAAGTGATATGGAGGGGGTAGCAGGTTATATAACATACAATTTCCATGCTTTACTTAAACAAAATGATATAAGAATTCAAATGAAAAATTAAATCTTGCATTAATCATTTTTACAGAGAAATCTTGGGAAAAGGGCAATAGAAATTGATGGAGTATTCGCTGAAATCACTCTAAGGCCAATGGAAAAATCAGATTGGATTGATTTCAAGTGGGTAACGAATGAAAGAGTCACCCGTTTTTGCACCGTGGATGCCGACATTCCAGAGACCAATCTTTAATATTGGAGAAAAAGGATTGTCACAACAAGGCTGTTGGATTCTTCTCTGTAAGTCCCAAATACTGGTTCGGATGAATGCGGATTGCGGAGCAGACCTTGGATTTTCCCTGGCTTATAAATATTGGAGCAAAAGGATTGTCACAACAACAGTGATTCTAACATTTTCTCCGAGTGGCCACATCTGCAAAGACTTGAAACTATGGTTGATATGGAAAACAAAGGGTGATTTTGGTACGAAGGAAAATGTTTTTTATGGAAAATATGTAGTTTTATCACTTAATTTTCTTGTTTGATTGGTGAGTGAAATTTTTTGTGAAAAATATTTTTTAGTGTTTGGTTAGAGCGTAGAAAATATTTTTTAGGAAAGTAATTTTTTAATGCTACTCTCTCCACCTCCCTTCCCCCAAATCCCTATGTTTTCCGTGCTCTTCACCCCACCCCACCCCAAATACCCAACGTTTTCAGGACTCTATTTTCTTCATGAATTTAATTATTCTTTTAAAATTCACACAAACTCAAAAGAACTAATGTGGTGCTTTACTTTTTCACGCAAAAACAATATTGACATTTGTGCTCCATAACTAAAAAGAAATTACTATTTTTTGTTGAAAAAGAAAGTATTCTTTTTACAATAAGAAAAGAAAATACTCATTTTGTTAAAATGAAAGAAAATAATTTTTTACATCATGAAAATAAAATACTTATTTTATTGAAATGAAAGAAAATATTTTTTCTATATCATGAAAAAAAATATTCATTTTGATGAAATGAAAGAAAATACTTTTTTGTAAATCGTGAAAAGAAAATACTCATTTTGTTAAAATAAAAGAAAATATGCTTTACTATATTATTTTGTCGAAATAAAAGAAATACTTTTTCTACAGCATGAAAAGAAAGTACTTTTTTTGTTGAAATGAAAGAATATTTTTTTACATCATAAAAAATACTCATTTTATTGAAATAAAAAAAAAGTACTCTATCTACAACTTGAAAAGAAAGTGTGTTTAATAATATTTCTATTTAGGGTGGGGATCGAGGTATGAATGAGGGTGGGGGATGGTGGGTGTGAAGAGTGGGGTTGGGTGGGGTAGAGTGTGGAGAGATTAGTAGGGATGGGGAATAGGGTAATAAAAGTTGAAAAAATATTTTGGAAAATATTTTCCCTTCTCTTGATAGGGAAAATATTTTACTCCAATTGGAGAAATATAATTTCATGGGAAAATTGAAAAATATTTTCCAAAAAATATTTTTCTCCGTACCAACACACCCAAAGGGTACTGGAACACGCTAGATTTTTTAGAGGAGTTCTGACATATATGGTTGTTTACCATAAAAATCAGATAACAATTAAATTTATACGCAGTTTTAAGGATACGCGATATAACTTGATACAAATTGAGAAAACGGATTAATATTGAAATTAATAATAAGTAAATAAATACAAACCATACAACTTGAACAGTCTTAGCCTTAAACGCTGAAAACCCTCGAGTCAAGAAGTGCCTCAATCGATGTCGGAATAGAATGACAAGATAATAAGAACTAGAAATAACAGTGTATTGCTTTGAGGTGCATTTTTCAATGTGTCATATAAATGATCAGACCCCCTTTATATAGTAAAAGAGTCCTACTCTTGATATAGTTCTATAAAAGATAAAAAATCTCATAATTTGCTAACTAATCGGCCTTTCCTTGATAAGCGTTGAGATTTTCACGTGATATCTAATCGATTGCGGATATTTTGGCATTTTGTTATTTGGCCCGATACAGTTTTCTCGATCTTGTTCGGTTTTAGGGTTACGAGCTCGATGACCTAACTTTGTGCCTTGGTTCGATATGATCCAAAGTAAAGCTTCAACTCGTCATGTTTCAGTCCTAACCTATCATGCAGTAGACGTCGATCTCTACTGTATACAAATAGTCCCCTCATTTTTCAGAGGGAAGACGACGAGAAACGACATGAATTTCTGAACCTCATTTCGATAAATCATGACATAAGCGACAAAAGATAACTGGAACATCTCATCGATCCAGTCTCTAAGGCACTAAATGTGTGTCAGTCATTGGTCAGCTATTACATGAACGTCGTTTGCAAACTGTAGATACTTCATCCTTCTATTAATTAGAACTTTTACATTCAAACTTTTGCTCTTGTGTTTTAAGAAAATTTCATCACTCTTATCCTCTGGTTTTCTAGCTTAAGCTTAAAACTTCTTCCCTTTTAGTTTTATGAGAGCTTTCATAAGCTATCCGCCAATTAAACCCTTTATTTCACCAGTATCATCTCTTCCCCCTTTATTTAGAAGCAATGGCAAAGACTTCAAAATCTGTTCCTCAAAAAGAAACCCTTTTCCTTGAGACCGTCTGAGAATGTTATGCCTATTGCGACTGAGGAACCAACACTAAAACCCCCTCTAAGAGTGTTCGTCCTTGCGGGGTGCCCAACCGGAGCGACTTCAAGGTTTAAAGAACTTCCTCGGTACCGGACTGGTGCGAGCGGTTTCGAGATACATATGTTCAATCTCTGACAATATCCTCGAGAAGGTCAAGGTGACTGCAATTGGACCGATAAGCTGGTAGGGTTTCTTGACCCTGAGGAATCGATCACCACCCACGTGGAGGGTTTTCTAAGTGTTTAAACTTATTCCTTCATGTTGGGCCTTCTGGGCCAGGTCATTATCGCCTTCTGTAAGACGTATGAGGTGACCCTCGGTCTAATTCATCCCTCCTTCTAGAGGATAGTGATTATCCTCCGCTTCTTTCTAAGCAAAATCGATAAGTTCCCATTCACCATCGATCATCTCATGCGTATGTACAGTCCCCGACTCTATCGAGGGGGATTGATAAAACTTTCCCGTTGGGCCACCAAGGCCCTATTCTTGAGCATAGACGAAGACCGAGGTTGAGGCTGGTTGGGCTGATTTATTCGAGTGAAGAAATAAGACTTAATCTCGGCCGAGGACATGCCATTCCCGAGAAATAAAACATGAAGCGTAAGTATGACCTTGACTTTAATATCTCGTTCGTCATTTTTCATTTGACCTTTATCGATTCTTTGTGATGCAGCAGCTACTCGGATGCCGCATGCAGTACCTCGACTTAAGGAGTGGGTCGAGGGCATCGTATCAAAAAATCCCTACTCTGAGCACGCACGGCGCGAACTTTCGAAGGGACGATGGGAGGCCCGCTCTCATGGTAAGATTTTTTTCTTTTAAGTTACATTCGACCTCATTTTTACGCTGTCAACTTCTAACATGTTTTACTTTCCCTTTGAAGGTTTATCAAAAGATGTTGAGATGAGGCCCCCGTCTGGTGATGATGACATATTCACCGAGCCCCTGCTCCAAAGCAGGATAAAAAGAAGAAAAGAAGAAAAGCTTCGAGTTCCTCGAGCCCCCGAAAAGAATAAACCGAGGGGGCGGCTGGTGCGCAAATCCAAAGAAACTACCAGCGCCCGAGAACACCCATCAGACTCGCTCCACCGATTGAGGGACGAGTCCGAATAATAAGAAGAATACTCTGAATTGAAGACTCGCATGAGGAGCGGTATCGAGCTACCCCAAGCCAGGGAGGACGGTGGAGAGGTAGTGGCCGAGGCCTCTGAACTAGGGAGGGTCGAGCCTATTTTGCCTCGAGCTAAGGGGGCGATAGAGAGACCGTGTCTGGTGCTCCTCAAGTAGAGGACAATATACCTAAGGACTCTCTCTGGGTGATAGATCTCTCTAGGTTACCTTCATCTACTGATTATATGATAAATGAGGCTCAAACGTTTAAAGGACGCTCAAATGAGGGTCCTCAAGGGGTTGTTGATTCCTTCAACAACTTCTTTGACGGTATAGATTCCACCACCTCAGAATATGTCACCGGGTTAGGTGACTTAGCGGTACCAAAGAAGATGTCATCTTCGAGAACTAGCGGATCTTCTTCGAGTCGGAGATTGGTTGATCTGTTCCAAGCCCCGAGTAAAAATTCTGACAGGAAGAGGTCAATTATTATATCCATACCGGAAGATGCTCGAGTTCTCTCCGCCCCCGTGGGGGTTGCCAGCTATCTCCGATGCCGGTGACCGAAGAGGATCATAAAATGGATGAGCTGGAAGTCGCCTGCCTTTTCAACGAGGCTCAACAAGCATTGAATCGGGTAACTTTGAAAGCCTTTCTATCATGTACTCAAATTAAATTGCGAATAATCATAACATTCTTCTTTGTGTTTGTAGACCTCGGTGCTCCACCATGAAAATTTCCTCCAATACTGGGAGGAATTAAACCAACACGACGCCGAGGCTCGGGAGCTCACCGAGAAGACGGATGCTTCCAAGATCCTCAGTGAGAAGATCCAGGCCGAATTAGAAGCGGATCGGAAGGAGCATGTCGATGTGGTAGAGCAGGTAAGATGAGTATTCGAACTTAGTGATGAAGATTCATACACAATGGCTAACGACCCGAACCCGCAGGTTCAAGAAGACTTGACCAGATCGAGCATCTCTAAGTGGAGGTGGACATGGTGAAAGCTCAGGCCATGGAATGGAAGAAAAATATGGACCGCTTGGCCGAGGCAGATGAGCGGGTAGACAAGCATAAGGCCGACGCTGGGGTGGCTCGAGACCAAGAGAGAAACTTGGTGGAGCATATGAAGTGGCAATCCCGAAGGGAGGCCCTCAAGTGTGTTCGAGCTCAGGGTTTTGACCTGCAGGCTGAGATCGAGAAAGCCAAGGTATCCGAAGCCCAGGGCAGGAAGCTGGCTTACCCCAAGGAGGAGGATTTCAAGGAGTTTGAAGGTTCGGGTGAGCTCGAAGATGGCAGAGACCTCGAAGGCGATGATGCAGCCCCCGAAGATGACTAGGCCACTTAGGATCATTTTTTGTCTTTTATTTTTTAGGCCGTTTTGGCCGTTGTAAAGTTTGTATCGAGGCCATTCAGCCCTTGTAAAAATATTTTTGGATAAATATATATAAGGGTTTCTTTCCCTTTTAGATTTAGAAATTTTTTCTTTTCCTTGTTTATTTTTTCTTGCAAGGTCTAAATGACTTGGCATAAAATAGTTGGTTTTTGTTTAGAGACTCGAAAAAGTATTTCCTTCGCGTTGAGGCATCGTTGGGGTTCGGTATGACCGAAATTTTTCTTTCCTCAAAGTACTTAGATTATTTGAAGTCATAGTCTGTCTAGGGTACCCTTTGGAACCGGTTAAGAAATATTAAGGCCTTGTTGTTTTTGTAACGGGCCTCGGACGTTTTATCTTGGTGTTGTCCCATGTTAATATCATTATCCCGAGCTATCCGAGTTTACCTAAGATGGCAGTCCCCGAGTGGGGATGGCCTTAGCCTATAAAATTCGGGGGTTTTCCTAATAAGTCTTATACCCCTGAGGTCTAATAACTCGGGTCTTCCGAATTTGTTTTTGGATGGCAGTCCCCGAGAAAAAGAGTGATTATTCGAACTCTGGTTAAGGTGGCCCTTGGGCTCGTTTCCTTTAGAGGATCGGTAGCGGGGAATTTCATAAGAAATGCACAGGAAATTTTTTTTAAAGACAAGATGTTTGCATGGAAGAGATTCTTCTTCTTGTGCATAATAAAGATGTATGTGTACATGCTTTGCGTCAGGGTTCGAGAGGCCTATGTGGGCGTGGCTCATTTGACCTTTTGGACCTTACATTGAATCCTATCGATCGAGACTTTTCAATCCTGAAATATCTTTCCATGCTAAAGTTGATATCGTAGGGTAATCCCCCCAGTGTTCGAGGTTGATCGAAGTGAGGCCTCGAATACTGTTTTGACTACTGCTACCGGTTCATTGCTGGCCTTCTATTCTAATTTAGCACGATTTACTTTTTTCCTCATTAAAAACCTTGCCGAAAAACTCATTTGGAATAAAACGGGTTCAAGGGAAAAAGAATACAACGCTTGATTTCAAACCTAAAATCTCGTACTTTTCCTTATCGATCACCTGCAAGAGTTAGTCTAAATATAAGTAAAAGGAAAATGGATGGGGTCGTACCTTAGTAGTAATACCATTTCAGGTGTGTTACATTCCAGCTGTTCCGTAATTCCTCGCCATTCATTGTTACGAGCTTGTAGGATCCTTTCCCGGTGATCTCGACAATTTGGTACGGTCCATCCCAATTTGGCCCCAATTTCACTTCATTCGGGGTTTGGGTGCTTAGCGTAACCTTACTTAATACAAATTCCCCAGTATTGAAGTGTCCAAGATTGACCCTTCGGTTATAATATCTTTTGATCCGCTATTTTTGGGCGGCTAACCGAATGAGGGGGGCCTCGCGCCTTTCATCTAGTAGCTCCATGTTCATATTCATAGCTTCGTCATTTGATTCCATTATCGCATATCAAAATCTCATACTTAGTTCCCCGACCTTGACCGGTATTAAAGCTTCGGCGCCATAAACCAAAGAAAATGGGGTAGCCCCAGTACTGGACTTCAAGGTTGTACGGTATGCCCACAGTACTTCAGATAATATTTCTTTCCATCTTCCTTTGGCGTCGGTTAGTCTCTTTTTAAGGTTCTGTAGTATGGTTTTGTTGGTTGATTTGGCTTGTCTGTTCCCACTAGGGTGGTAGGGTGTTGATAGGATCCTTTTGATCTTATGGTCTTCGAAAAATTTGGTCACCTTGTTACTGACGAATTGTTTCTCGTTATCTCACACGATCTCGATCGGCATCCCGAACCGACATATGATATGGTCCCAAATGAAAGCGATGACCTCCTTCTCCCTGACCTTCTCGTATGCCTGGGCTTCCCCCAATTAGAAAAATAGTCAGTCATAAATAAAATAAATGGTCCTTACCAGGTGCCTATGGAAGGGGGCCAAAAATGTTCATTCCCCACTTCATGAATGGACATGGCGATAAAACCGAATGTAGCAGCTCTCTGGGTTGGTCTATTATCAGAGCATGTCATTGGCATCCATCACATTTTTGTACGAACTGCGTCGCATCCTTCTCCATGACGATCCAGTAATAACCTGCTCTAATCACCTTTCGAACCAATGATTCAGTGTCCGAATGATTTCCATAAATGCCCTCATAAATTTCCCTCAGAACATAATCGGTATCTCTTGGTCCTAGACATATTGCCAGCGGCCATCAAACATTTTTCTGAACAAGGTTCCATCCTCAGACAAACAAAACTGAGTTGCCTTTGTACAAAGGGCCCTCGATTCTTTTGAATCTGAGGGTAATTTTCCGGTCTTCAGATTTGCTACATATTTGTTTCTCCAATCCCAAGTCAGTCTTGTAGAGTTTATCACGGCATGACCTTCTTCTACCACCGATCTCATGAGTTGCACCACTGCTCCCGAATTAAGCTCATTGCCTTCGACCGATGATCCTAAGTTAGCAAGGGCGTCGACCTCACTGTTTTGATCCCGCGGTACGTATTGTAAGGTCCACTCCTTGAACCGATGTAATGCTACTTTACTTATCCAGGTATCTTTATATTCGTTCTTCTCTGACCTCGAATGTTTCATTAACTTGGTTTACCACGAGGAGGGAGTCACACTTAGCTTCGATCACCTCATCCCCCAAGCTTTTGGCTAGTTCGATACCTGCAATCATGGCCTCATATTCAGCCTCGTTGTTAGTTAGTTTTACAGTCCTAATAGATTGTCTAACTAAATTTTCTGTGGGTGGATTTAAATGATGACGAGTCCGTACCCTTTTGCATTCGAGGCACCATCGTAAAGAGGGTACAGATTCCCGAGGATGTCCCCGAGTCCACCAACAATTCTCGTTCGACCTAGGGCTGCTTATCGGGCAGATTGGGCGGTTATTTACTCTTAAAGGTTTGGCTTATTGGTTATCGGCTTTTAAATGTATTAATATTCTATCCACCCGATAAGATATTGGTCGGATTGGTACCGGTTTAGCTCTTATCGGGCGGTTTATCAGCCTAATTCAATCTATTTACGTGCATTAATTGTTTGCTGACCGCTGTGACTCAAAATATAATTCCTACGCTCAATAGACTACATTCCGTTCTATAGAATACAATAGATGAGTCCATTACATCCCAAAGAAGACTACCTCACAGATGATTCCAGACATACATATGTTTGTTAACGCCTAACATACAAATTCAGAATAGGAAATTCCAGTCTATATTCAAAGTGAGTCCAGAATACATATTTCAAAATGATTAATCCATTATCAAGTCCAGAATACTACACAGAAATGTTTGCTCTGCAGCTAACACCTAAAAGTGCTTGAATTTCTGTAGCTTCAAAGTTCAAACAACAGCTTAATCCATAAGTGAGCAGATTCCTGTAAAAAATATGCATACACCAAATTTCAGCATTAGGCAACGAAGTAGAGACTAATAATTACTACTGTCTTGAGGCAATAAGAAGAGTTGAAGACCACACAACAGTTACCCAGAAGCTTTTGGTATATGCACAAGCAATGACTTTGAGCATTAAAACTGCATATGCATAGAGAGAACTAGGAACATGCAAATGTACAACTACTATATGATTAGACTGATACAATTAACACAAGGAAGCACGCAATGTACATGGTTTACATGATTAGGTTGATAAAATTAACACAATGAAGCATGCAATGTACATGATAAGTTTCAAATCCCATCAAATTGCTAAGAAGTTTTACTTCGTTGTTGTAAGGAAAGATCTCTAGCTTGACATCAATTTTCTCATGCCCTATATCACTGGATGTTATGGCATTTAAGAAACATATCCACATACATTATCAACTTACAATTTGGATACGTTTCATCCTAACATCTTTCTAGATGACAAGATCAAAGGCATTATCCAACAAAATTCACATCCAAGCACAGAAGTGTCGAGATATCACATACACAACCATCATCACATGCATTCCCACTTAGAACTAAAATATCAAAAGATAGACCACATTTCAAACTGCAATTTTCGTGCCACTGGTCTTTAACTTCGAACAGATTTATTCTTGTTCCATTTTATAAGAGAAACTGCAGAATTAAGTGCATCCCCAATCCACCCCCACCATAGGTTAAAACTAAAGGTAATGAACCTACCTGGTTAGTGGAGAAAAATGTATATTTTCTGGGAGCTCCATTAAAAAGGCAAGACTAATCTAGCAAATTTACAATTCTAAGGCATATGTCTACTTATATTACCTATCTCCTAGTTTGTAAAGAAATGACAAAACATGCCAATGTAAAAGGTGTTTAAACAACTCCTACATCGATATGGTACCTAAATATCTTTCTAGACTCCACAAATTAGTACTTAATCTTCTTAATGTTTACAAGAATGACTCGGTTCTGACAGTAAGTGTAGCGATTTAAGTTCCACTATGAAAAAACATAGATCAAGAGAGCCATAACAAACACACAGCAATAAGGTAGGTAGGATCATTAACAATAAGAAGTTCCCTTTCAAATTGAAGATAGTTCGAAAGAAACCTGTTTCATATGTAAAAGAAAAGCAAATAATTTTTAACAACAACCAAAACTCAGTGATTGATATTCAGATGACAAGATCCGAAGCATTATCCAAGAAATTCACATCCAACCACATAAGTGCCGATATGTCACATACACAACCATCATCTACTTATTAATGATAATAGAAGATAGGATGTCTACTGATAACTACTGATGCTGACTAATCATAGCAGTTGCAAGCACATATTCAATACTTCACAAAACTTGTGTTTATGTTTCAAAACAGATGAGTTTTGTTTATGTATACTGAAGCAACCATCTGAATACTTTGAGAATTGAGATGCTCTTTGATTTTAAGGACATCAACAAGAAAAGAAACTTACCATCTGCTGATTGCTTCTCTGGCTATGGCGAGAGGGAGAGGCGAGTCAGCGATAGGGAGACAGCGAGTCGGCGAGACTGCGAGAGATAGACGGCGATTCGATGAGATAGAGTGCTGGAACTCGACGAGATAGAGTGCTGGAAGTCAACGAGATAGCGTACTGCTGGTGGTTGCTGGTTGAAATTTAGGAGTTAGGGTTTCTGATTATTTAGGCGTTAGAGATAGAGTACTAGAAGTAGAAGGGTTTTTGATTATCTAATATATATATATATATATATATATATATTCTTAACGGGTTAACGGATTATCCGTTAAGAAAATTGAATAATCCGCCCCCAAATCGATAAGCCATTAATAAAAAAATTTCAATCTGTTCCCCGTCCGCTAATCGTTAACCCGATACCAATACGCCATTAAGCTTCAGTTTCGGTTTCGGTTTCGGTTTTGGTTTCGGTTTCGGTTTCGATTTCGATTTCAGTTTCGATTTTGAACACCCCTAGTTCGACCTTGGGTATTAGGGCTGACGTAAAGTCGGCCATGAAACTGCCAAATTTGAGATTTGATGGTTGTTTGAGGTCGATACTCAATATCGTGCCCACTGATTTCAACGGCCCACTTGGCCAATCGTCCCGAGAGCTCGTGTTTTTGCATAATATTTTGCAATGGGTAAGTCATTACAACACATTAGGGATGACACTGAAAAAAGTATTTAGTTTCCTAGAGTTGCTTAGTAAAGCGAGCGCCAATTTTTCTAGGTGAGGGTACTTAGTGTCGGCCTCTCCTAGGGTCCTGGTAACATAATAAATTGGAAATTTCGTACCTTGCTCTTCTCGAACCAGGACTCCACTTAACGCTATTTCTGATATTGCCAAGTACAAGTACAGCCGTTCATCTATTTTCGGTGTATGAAGCAATAGTAGGCTCGATAAATATCGTTTAAGCTCTTCCAAGGCTCGTTGGCATTCTAGGGTCCATGACTCTTATTCTTCTTTTTGAGTAGCGAGAAGAATCGATGACTCTTATCCGATGACCTCGAGATGAATCGCCCTAGGGCAATTATGCGTCCGGTTAATCATCGCACGACCTTCACATAGTCCACCGTTTCGCTTGCAGCCAATACAACCACAACCTAACTTGCACGATGTCACACCTCATTTTTCACTACCCCGGATTAATGAAGGGGTGTTAAGAGAGTTTATTCAATTAAAGTGACATTATTCAAATTTGGGATTTATTTTAGTTTTCAGAGTCTCCACCCGAATTTTTGACGATTTTTCGGGACACCGTTTTATTTTTAAAAAATCTCAAATCGAGGAAATTTTGACTCTATTTTAAGTTGTCTGCGACCAGAAATCTGAGTAAGGAATTCTGTTAACCCGGGAGAAGGTGTTAGGCATTCCCGAGTTCCGTGGTTCTATCACGGTCGCTTAACTATTAATATTTGGCCTAAATTATCCGATTAGTTACATATTTTAGCCAATTGTGCATTTAGCCGTTTAATTTTTAACCACTTTTTGTATTTATGGATTTATCTTGAAACAAGTCACGATGGAGTGCACTTGTTTGTCTTTTGGACACATTATAACCACGCCACATTAAATGCACCCGCAATTACAACATGTAATTTTTATTAAATTTGAAGTTGAAGACGGGGACATGAGTTGTCGCACCCGAGTGTAGATTATTTTTTAGCACACAACAAACACGTCACATGAAATGCACCCGTGGTTGATATGTACATTTTGTTAATATTTGGAGTGAGGGTCGGGGGCATGAGTTGTCACTCCCGAGTGTAGGTTATGGTAATTTGAGATAATTTTTGATCACTTACTGAATTTCAAACTAGAGGGGTATTTTTCCTTTCTACCTAGAGGATACGTAGAGAATTATCTAAAATTAAGTTCACTAGCCTAAAGGACAAGATACTTGGGCTATGGTCACATTTTAGCCCCATTTTTATCGTTTAACCCTTTGGCCAATCCTAATTGTGGTTAATTTCGCAAGAGAGAGTAACTATACATCTTAATTACAACATATTAACGAGGAAAAATTACATACTTGAAAGGTCAAATAAACACATAGATCATTAATTGAATGGTTTTATCAAATTCGGATATCCTAGACCCATGCATATATGTTTCATATACTAAATCCTACATGTGGTTATGGATTTTGGAATTTGAAAAATATGAAGTGGATCTTATGAGAAACGTCTTAAATGAAAAAATCATATTTGTATATACTTCGAAACTCCTTTTTATCTAAAAATAATCATTTTTCTCAAAATTTCAATGGGTATCTACAGGGCGCTTAGGCAGACCGATTTGAGCACAAAGTTGTAGAAAAGAGGTTTCGAAAAAGAACGCTTTTGAATTTTTAATCAAATCTGAATACTTAAACAATTGATGCCTGAAAATTTGTATTTAATTTTTGAAGACACACAGCCATGAGGCTAAAATCGTTTCGTATTTTTCAGGCCCCAGAAATTGTGTTCAAGCTATTTTAAACCATGTCAAGCCATTGTCAATAGTTTGGCCCATTTTCAAATGTTAAACTGTCTAAAAATATCCGTTTGAATCTAGTTTAAAATCTGAAACTAAATACACACATTTCCTGAAACTACAATATAATGTCCAGTCTTATATTACAACAGTTTTTAAAATAAATTACAGATGAATTACAGCTTGACTACTGCTATCAAGATACATTTTCCAGAAGAAAGAAAACTAAAATGAAGATTTTGACTAATTTGTCTAATTTGAATTCCCTTAAGGCCCTACATTTGAACCCTCCTTTGTAATCTGTAGAACACCCCAACTAATTAGGTGTTATACATCCATCAGAGCCTAACTGACCATGAGAAGGTCAATTTTAATCCTGATAATGCTTATGTTTAACTGTTCTAAAGGCATAATCATTTATGTACTTGCTTGGCGTGAATATGACCATAAAAGGATCAAATTCAACTCCAAAATGTCATTTTTTTCATACCTTGGACCTTCAGTACATACTTATTCCTTGACTTTGATTATTTAGGCATGTCGAGAGAGTGAATCTAACCATTTGGAAGATTCAGATTCCCTACTCTAGAGCCTTTGTTGATTACCTCATTTTGTACCCTTGAAGGGTGATAAGCTACTATCTAAGCATCTAAAATATGGGGTGAACTTGACCATTATAACGGTCAGGTTCGTCTACCCTTATGCTGTTTCATGCCTTTTTATGGACTGAATCTCACCATAAAAGGGGGTCAGATTCATTTCCAATGAGGTCATCGTTTATGTCTATTGACATTCAACTCATACTTATACCCGACTTTGATTTTTTAGGCCCTTTTTTAGAGAATAAATCTGATCATATTAAGGGATTCAGATTCTTTACTCTGGAGAGCCTTTTGATTACCCACTTTATTCGTAAAATCAGGTAATTTCCAACACCTCAGGCTACTGTTTATGCACCGCCATGGGGTGAATTTGACTATTAAGAAGTCAGATTCATCTACCCTAGTGCCAACATTCTAAACTACCTACAGACTTGCTTGTTGAATTTCTTCATTGACCAAAGAGACTCAATTAAAAGCGTATTTATGCACTCTTATGGAAAGGACCCGACTATAGAAAAGGTCAGATTCAACATCCTAGTGCAGATTGTTCCACTAGTGAACTAACACAAAACTGATATCTAACAATACTCAAAGCATTTTAACCGACTCAAAGGCAAATAGAATGATTCCAAAGATTTAGATATTGCACACACAATATATATGCAGATTCATTAATGTCACATCAACCATTCTTACTTCAGATTTATATACCAAGAACAAGGAGAAGAAGATTTAGCTTGACATAATCTCGAAACATAGCAAGAGTGAAATATTTCAGCATCAAACTAACAACAAATTCTGAGTCAAAACAATTTCATTTAAGGTTCAATGTTACATACCTCTTTTGAAGACAAAATAACAAGGATCCTGACCAAATAAAGGTCAGACAGACAGTAAAAAACAGCTAAGAGGAGACAGATTCATCAGCAACAGAAGCAGATTAACCAAAGAAAAGACCAAGCAGCCCAACAATAATTTACCCAGAAATCTCGAGTATGAATGCTTGAAGAAAAACTTCCATAAATCAGAATCCAAAAAAGAATATAGGAACTGAACTAGGCCATCTATTTGTGAGCTTGTTTTGAAAAAGAAATCAGATTTTCCCCGCTAATAATATTTTTTTTTAAAACTTTTTGTTTTCGAATGAAAGGTATTTCTGTATTTTCCAGAATGTTTCAGTAGCTAGAAGAGAGTGTTTTATTTTCAGAGTGTCCAAAAAAAAAAAAATTGGTGCTAAAGGGAGGGGGTCTATTTATAGGATATTTGGGAATGGGATCTCTTTTGGAATATTCCTAATCTAAAAGGATGAAAATAGTACATAGGGCAGCTGTCAACCTTATCTTTGGGACAACTGCCCCTCTTTTAGAACCTTCCTCTTTAGAAAATAACCTTTTACCCTTAAAAAATTTGACTTCCTAATCTACATCACCTAATATACCCCTTGAAGTCCCTATATTTACCATTAGGTAACCAGGGTTACTCACTTGGGTTATTATTTAACTCTAGTTAACTAACACTAGTTAGGTTCACTAGTTAACTAGGCATTAACTTTGGTTAGTTAACCCTAGCTATGTTCTTTAGTTAACTAGGACTAATAGGTATTATTAGCCTAAACTGACTTAATTGGAACTAATTAACTCGATTACCTAAACTTAGGTTAGTCAATTCGAATCCTTGAACTTAGGTTAATAATTTGTTTCAGTTAATTATTTAAGACCTAGTTGACTAGATACCTAAGCAGAGACAATTTAGAAAATCCCATCTCATTAACCTCAACTAATCACAGAATTAGGCATATAATCAATCAATCAGTCAACGAACCTTATTAGCAATTAACTAACGGCAATCAATAACAAGAAACTCAAGACCAGAAACCTTTACTTTGACATTTCAAATTATGAATAGACATATGACTTAAGCAAATAAAACTCCTAACCGTATGACTATCAGTATTCTGGACAACTATCAATGAACTAGGAAAACACATAGAGAGGGATCATGGACATGATTACAAGGAATTCATATTACTAAGATTTTAGAATGACTAAGGCATGCTGTTAACTTGAGATTTAACATAAGCAAAAGTAAATCACACAAAACAAACTAGAACAGTAATCCTAAACCAACACACAGGATTCTGTCTCATGAGGAGAAAACTATGAGAATAGGAAAAGAGTAATAAACACAGGGATACATGAAATGGTTTTTGTTAAAACTTATTTAAGACCTAATTTGCATTATTCCAATCATCTAAGCGGGTTCGACTAATCCAAGCACATAGCAAAAAAACAGCTAATAACATGAACAAATGAAAGGCAAAGAATCTAATCTTAAAAGTAGTAAACAGTTAGAGGCAGCAATAGAAGAAGAAATCAGAAAGAAAAAAAGAAAAATAAAAGAAATTACTTAAATAGAAATAACCTAAACGAAGTGATTAACATGCAACTTTGGTTTTAACAGCACGTAAAATAGTAAGGAAAGAGGAAGAATACCCGTTGGAGGGTTTGGCCAGAAAATGGGAGGTCGCCGGACCTTGGTCGGACTTCGACGGGGTTTGAAAATGACTCAATCCCACAGAAATCAATAGCCCTCGTTGAGAGCTATCGATCCGTGTAGGTTAGAGCCATTAAAAGTCTTCGAATCAACTCGTGGGAGAGAACTAGGGTTTCGGTTTTTTTCAGATTTGAAATTGGACGAGATTGAACGGGTGTTTGGTGAAATTGATAGTGAGACGGGGTTGAGGAGGTTGTGGGGATCGTCTGGTTAAAAATTGGGGTTGATTGGAGAAGCTCCGCCGCCGGAGGCGATTTTCGAACGGCGGAGCTAGGGCGGCAGACGGTGGGGGTACGGTGGAACTTGGCGGAGGTCAGCTGGTCTCTGAAGAGGGTGAGATACGAGTTGGGAGGAGGGAGTATTAGAATTTAGTTAATGGGGGATAGGGGGCTTTCGAACATTTTTATACTCCAGGGTGTGAGGTTCCCAGTCGTTCGATTGATTTTGATTAACGGCTGAGATGGCTCTAGGGAAAAGCGGGGTCGTTTTGGTTATTGAGGGGGCAGGCCGGGTAAACCTTGGGCTGGGCAGATGGGGTGGTGTAGAGATCATGTTTGGGCTTGGGTTATTTTGGCCCAATCTGGTTTTTAAGTTTAACTAATCTAATTAAAATCAAAATAATTAAACTCTAAATGTAACAATTAATTTTTGCCTTTATTTTGTCTAATTACATACTAATTAGGAATAAAACAATTAGTTCCATACTCCTAATTAAGTCTATAGTTTATTGGATAAAAATGATCAATTTTGGTAGTTAGTTGCTAAAACTTATATTACATCAAATAACCATTATCCGTCTATTATTAAAATTAAAATTAATCACAAATTATAAGTTCATAATTCTTCGATAATAGTGATGCGATTTTAATAATTTTAAAAGATGAATTATGATAATGCAAATGAAAACAATTCATGATTAATCACTAAAAATCAACCGAAATTCATAAAAATCAATTAATTTATTGATATTTTTATAGGATGATATGGTGAGTAAAAATCACGTGCTCACAGCTGCCCCTCTTTACTTCAATCTGTCTCGAGCAGTCCACATCTTTTCTTTTCTTCTGGTTTGACTCTTTCCTTTTCTTCTTTTCTCTTATTTTGAATTGAGACGTCTTCTTTTGGTCATCTCGAATCCATTGTCCTAAATTGTAATCTGCGCGAAATCAAAACCAAACGAACGAAATTTTCTGCCCCAGTTTTCACCAGGAAAATTTCGCGAGTTATTGTAATAAAGCCTATGTTACTTTATTATTGAAAGCGATGAAGAGCCGGGAGGAGTGCACCCGGAGTTATTGTAGACTAGGGAGTGGATACCCTATGTCTCAAAGCAAGATCAACTAGGGGTTGAAGACCCTATGTTGTAAAATAAAATTAACTAGGGATTGTATACCCTATGTTGGAAAAGAAATCAATTAGGGGATGTATACCCTAAATTGGCAAAGAAAAGCATCAATTAGGGAATGTATACCCTTAATTGGAAAAGAGAAAAATCAGTTAGGGAATGTATACCCTTCACTGCAAAAGCAAAACATCAGTTAGGGAGTGTATACCCTTAACTGGAAAAGCAAAACCTCAATTAGGGAATGTATACCCTTAATTGGAAAATAAAAGCATCAGTTAGGAAATGTATACCGTTAATTGGAAAAGAAAAAATCAATTAGGGAATGTATACCCTTAATTGGAACAACAAAATATCAGTTAGGGAATGTATACCCTTAACTGAAAAAGAAAAACATCAGTTACAGAATGTATACCCTTAACTGGAAAAGAAAAACATCAGTTAGGGAATGTATACCCTTGACTGGAAAAGCAAAACATCAGTTAGAAAATGTATACCTTTAACTGGAAAAGAAAAACATCATTTAGGGAATGTATACCCTTAATTGGAAAAGAAAAGCAACAGTTAGGGTATGTATACCCTTAACTGGAAAAGGAAAAACATCAACTAGGGAATGCATACCATTAATTGGCAATTGACTAGGGAGCGTGTACACCCATGCCTAGAAAATAAAATCAATTAGGGAATGTATACCCTTAATTGGAAAAGAAAACATCAATTAGGGAATGTATACCCTTAACTGGAAAAGCAAAACATCAGTTAGGGAATGTATACCCTTAACTGGAAAAGAAAAACATCATTTAGGGAATGTATACATCAATTAGGAAATGTATACCTTTAATTGGAAAAGAAAAGCATCAGTTAGGGAATGTATACCCTTAACTGAAAAAGGAAAAACATCAATTAGGGAATATAGACCCTTAATTGGCATCGACTAGGGAGCGTGTACACCTATGTCGGGAAAAGAAAATCAATTAGGGAATGTATACCCTTAATTTGAAAAGCAAAACATCAGTTAGGGAATGTATACCCTTAACTGGAAAAGAAATCATCAATTAGGGAATGTATACCCTTAATTTGAAAAGCAAAACATCAGTTAGGGAATGTATACCCTTAGCTAGAAGAGCAAAATATCAATTAGGGAATGTATACCCTTAACTGTAAGAGCAAAGCATCAGTTAGGGAATGTATACCCTTAACTGGAAAAGAAAAACATCAATAGGGAATGTATACCCTTAATTGGAAAAGAAAAGCATCAGTTATGGAATGTATACCCTTAACTGGAAAAGGAAGAATCAATTAGGGAATGTATACCCTTAATTGGAAAAGCAAAACATCAATCAGGGAATGTATACCCTTAATTGGAAAAGAAAAACATCAATTAGGGAATGTATACCCTTAACTGGAAAAGCAAAACATCAATTAGGGAATGTATACCCTTAATTGAAAAAGAAAAACATCAATTAGGGAATGTATACCTTAATTGGAAAAGCAAAACATGAGTTAGGGAATGTATACCCTTAACTGGAAAAGCAAAACTTCAATCAGGGAATGTATACCCTTAATTGAAAAAGCAAAATATCAATTAGGGAATGTATACCCTTAATTGGCATTGACTAGGAGCGTGTACACCCATGTCGGGAAAAGGTATAGTTGGGGATTGGATGCCCCATACTACTTTGAGTCATTTTCAACTTCAATTCTTCTCTCTTCTTTTCTTTTATTTTTTTTTTCTTTTATCTTTCTTTCTTTTTTTATCTTCTGTTTTATTTATTTTAGGCATGCAGGAAAAGATTTTTGGAGGAAACTTCCCTTTCTTTGGAGTCAACGCTGCAGAACTACTTCTAGCTCTTGCGCAATTCCATTTGGTTGCACCTGCTTTTTGCATAGTTGCTTTTGCACTTGTTTCCTATTTTGAAACAAAGAACAATTTGTTAGTTTGAAACGGTGGTTGGTTTTGCGGCCTTGATTATTTCAAGATGCTCGATCTCAGCCTTCTTGACGAAGATCTCAACTGTTTTCTTGTTTGTTGGGGATTGGGTTTCGTTTCTAAACTCAGGGACCATGGCTTTCCATATTTCTTCGTGGTGACCGGTCACGTGGGACCCAACATTTCAGCTTTATTCTGCCTTTGTAGGCCTTTCACTTGCTTCTCTTTTGGATTTCTGGAGTACCGGGAAGAATTTTTGGCCACTGAAATTCTGCCGCACTGGTTAGTCTAGGGAGACTTAACCTTTCCAATTTTACTTCGCCTTTATCGATCTTCTATTTCTGGTTTTTCCCCCATCTTTAATTATAAGCAACGAGAGCGCTTTGGCTTTTCAAACTTTTCCGAGAGGGTTAGCCACGTGGGAATTAACCTTTCACTTCAATTTCCTTCATAGTTATTTTGAATTGATCTTCTCCTTTCAAGAGTTGTGTTTACAGCATCGGCCATTGCGGCCAGTCGGGATCGACTTGATGCCCCTGATGAGGCTCGGTGCCCTTTACATGTTGGCTCGCATCAAATGAGAATCCTGTAAATCCATTTTGCCATCCTTTCTTTGTCTTATTCAGGAATAGAGTTAGACCGAAAGGGATTGAGAAACAATAAATGACAGAATGGATAATGAGTTTAAACGAGAGGTATCCCTTTCGGGGAAAGGAAGGAAGGACTTATCTGGAGTGCATGCGGACTTCAATGAACATGACATGCCTTTTGGACTGGATGCCTGATCCGTGTAAACCGTCCGACTCTAAGAAATTCATCATAACTATCACCTCGAGATTGAGAAACCTTGCCCTAGAATGTGTCCATGTCAGTTACCCATTATACTTTTCGATCAGTGGCGCCCTTTGCGGGTTTTCACCAACTAACCTCTCTCATTTCTCTTCTCAACATCGACTTGTAGTGCTCTTTGCGAGTTTTCACTAACAAGACTCTCTCATTTTTTAATTTCTCTGCTTACCGTCGCCTCACATTGCCCGTGTGGGTTTTCACCGATAAGACTCTCTCATTTTATTTCTCTCACTTGTTTGCACCAGATCCGACACTGTATCCTCCAAGTTTATAAATCTTTGTTGATTGATCGGAAGGACTTGGACAGGGTTTTGGTGAAAAGAATTTTTATTTAATTACAACTTTGGAACCTTTTATGCGAAAACGTCGCTAGGCATAACATTTTCCCCAGCTTAAACTCTTGGGGAAATGTGTAATTTTATTTTGGTGTGACTGAACCCCAGGGAGAGACTGCCTACGTATATTTTCGAAATCAAGTCAGACGTAGTTAAGGGAAATTTTGTTTTTGTTTTTGTTTTTTTTTCTGTTTTTTTTTGTTTTCTCTTTATTTTTCTTTCCTTGTTCTCCTTTTTTTTTTTTTTTTTCATTTGATTTTTTTTTCTTTTTTTTTTTTCTTTCTTTAATAACACTTTAAGGTTTTAAAGAGGGTAATCAAAGTAAGGTAACCGACTCAAAGGGTTGGCAAAAGGGTTAATGGTGTTTGGGTAGCGAGAATGAAAGTCTTCGTCATTTCAATCGGAGAACTTTTAATATTATATGGAGGATCAAAATAGTAACTTTTGGCTGTGTCTACACTGACAACCGTTTCGGGGTCATTTCCTTCGATGTCCCCCAGGTATAACGCTCCTTTTGGTAGCAATTTCCTTATGATGTACATGCCTTTCCAATTCGGGGCAAATTTTCCTTTCTCCTCTTCGTGGTGCGGGAGGATTCGTCTTAAGACAAGTTGCCCCACTTCGAAGTTCCTAGGTCGCATTTTCTTGTTGTAAGCGCGGGCCATTCTTTGTTGGTACAACTTCCCGTGGCACACTGCGGCCATCCTTTTCTCATCAATCAGAGTTAATTATTCCAGTCGGGTTTTGACCCATTCATCATCCTCAATATTTGCTTCGACAATAATCCGAAGGGAAGGAATTTCAACTTCTGCGGGTATTATGGCTTCAGTGCCATAAACCAATAGGTAAGGAGTAACCCCAACCGACGTGCGTACGGTCGTAGATATCCCAACAATGCGAAAGGCAGCTTCTCGTGCCATTTCCTGGATGTTTGAATCATTTTCCTAAGAATTTTCTTGATGTTTTTGTTTGCTGCTTCAACGGCGCCATTGGCTTTGGGCCGGTAAGGGGTGGAGTTGCGGTGTGTGATTTGAAACTGTTCACACACCTCCCTCATCAAGTTACTGTTCAGATTCGCTGCATTGTCGGTAATGATATTTTTTGGGATACCAAAACGACAGATGATATTAGAATGCATGAAATACACCACCGCTTTCTTAGTGACAGCTTTGAACGTGACTGCCTCGACCCATTTTGTGAAATAGTCGATAGCAACCAAGATGAATATATGCCCGTTTGAGGCCCTTGGCTCGATTGGCCCGATGACATCCATTCCCCAAGCAACAAACGGCCAGGGTGCTGACATAGGATGCAGCTGTGATGGTGGTGCATGGATTAAGTCGCCATGTATTTGACACTTATGGCACTTTCGGACGAAACCGAAACAATCTTTCTCCATGGTCATCCAATAATATCCAGCCTGCTAGATTTTCTTTGCGAGGACGTACCCATTCATGTGGGGACCGCATACTCCTGAATGCACCTCGCTCATAATCCTTTCGACTTCTTTGGCGTCTACGCATCTTAATAGATTTAGATCGGGAGTACTTTTATACAGTACTTCCCCACTTAGGAAGAAATTGTTGGCGAGCCTTCAGATGGTTCTCTTCTGGTCTCCGTTGCCTGCTCTGGATACTTTTTTGTCTTCAAAATTCTTTTAATATCATGATACCATGGTTGTACGTCGGGTTCTACTTCGACCGTGTTACAATAACCATGTTTTTCCTTGATTTGGATCTCCAATGGGTCTATGTGAACATTACCCGGATATGGTAGCATTGCAGCTAGGGTGGCCAGCGCATCGGCTAACTCAATGTGGAATCGAGGAATATATCTGAACTCGACAGCTTTGAATCGTTGGCTAAGATCCTCCACATGCTGTTTGTAGGGAAGGAGCTTAACATCTCGAGTTTCCCACTCTCCCTGAGCCTGCTTAATGATCAAATCGGAGTTCCCCATGATCAATATTCGTGCCCATTATACAAGCTTCATATTCAGCAGTATTATTTGTGCAGAAGAAACGGAGGCGGGCCGTGGCAGGGTAGTGTTGTCCTGTGGGAGAAATCAAGATTGCCCCTATCCCAATACTTTTTGCATTGGCTGCTCCATCGAAGAACATTTTCAGGTGTCAGCGCCTTCCGAGGTTACTTCGACGGAATTGACTTCCTTATCCGGAAAATAATTACTCAAAGGTTGGTATTCATCAACAACCGGATTTTTAGCTAGATGATCGGCCAATGCTTGAGCTTTCATTGATGTGCGAATGACATAGACAATGTCGAATTCTGTGAGCAAGATTTTCCATTTCGCTATTCTCCCAGTAAGCATTGGCTTTTGGAATATGTACTTCAAAGGATCCAGCCTCGTGATGAGCTAGGTGGTATAAGCCAACAAATAATGTCGGAGCTTCTGAGCAACCCAAATTAGAGCACATCAAGTCCTTTCTAACTGAGAATACTTGGCCTCGTAGCTTGTGAACTTTTTGCTTAAGAAATATACGGCCTGCTCTTTCTTCCCAGTTGCATCATGCTGCCCGAGAAAACACCCAAACGAATTTTCTAGCTCTTTCAGGTATAGGAACAAAGGTCTCCCCTGTTCTGGTAGGACTAACACTGGAGGATTTGACAGATATTCTTTGATCTTGTCGAAAGCGTCCTGGAACTCGTCTGTCCATTTGATGGATGCATCTTTTTTCAACAGCTTGAATATAGGCTCGCATGTGGATGTCAACTGAGCAATGAACCTGTTGATGTAATTCAACCTACCCAGCAGACTCATGACCTCCTTCTTGGTTCTTGGGGGTGGGAGATCCCGAATAGATTTTATCTTTGTCGGGTCCAGCTCGATGCTCCGTCGACTGACTATAAATCCCAGTAGTTTTCCAGATGGGACTTTGAAAGCGCACTTGGCTGGGTTTAATTTCAAATCATATTTGCGCAGGCGTTCAAAGAATTTCCTCAAATGCTGCACATGGTCACTTTGGGTCCTGGACTTAATAATCGCATCATCCACGTACACCTCAATCTCATGATGCTTCATGTCGTGGAATATGAAGGTCATGGCCCTCATATATGTTGCCCCACCATTCGTTAAACCAAATGGAATTACCCGGTAACAGTTGTTCCCCAAGGTGTAGTGAAGGCTGTCTTTTCTGCATCCTCTTCATCCATCAACACCTGGTGATATCCGGCATAGCAATCGAGAAAAGACTGTGTCTCATGTTTGGCACAATTGTCAACTAGGATATGTACGTTTGGCAGTGGAAAATTATCTTTGGGACTCACTTTATTCAGATCTCGGACGATACATACTCGGACCTTTCCGTCCTTTTAAGGCATCAGAACCACATTGGCCAACAAAGTGGTGTATTGGACCACTCGGATTACTCCAGCCTTTAGTTGTTTAGAGAACTCTTCTTTGATCTTGTCACTCATGTCTGTTTTAAATTTCCTCTGCTTTTGTTGGACAGGTGGATAACCGGGGTAGGTTGGCAATTTGTGTACCACCAAGTCCACACTTAGTCCGGGCATGTCGTCGTAGGACCAAGCAAACACGTCTTTCAATTCAAATAGGATTTGAATCAAGGCGTCCCTAGTTCTTTCATCCGTGTGGACGCTTATCATGGTTTCTCGAATCTCATCTTCATTGCCTAAGTTAACGGGTTCTGTTTCGTTTAAGTTTGGCTTAGGCTTATTCTCGAATTGTTCCAATTCTCGATTTATTTCCCTAAAAGCCTCTTCTTCATATTCCGGTTCTTGATTCAATATTTCGAGGTTAGACGGTGTATTAACATCAGAGCATGAAGTCCGCAAGCATGTCATGTTTTTTAAGGCCGCATTATTAGGACTGGAAAAAGAAGAAAAGTAAACAAAAATGAGAAAGAATAATAGAGGATGAAAATTTGATTTCATTTCATTGAATTTGAACATAGGAGGGTTTACATCGGAATTCAAAAGGCAAGAAATTAAAAAAAAAACTTGAGTTACACCCTGAAATAACTCATAGTGCAGAAAAGATGGCAAAAGTTGAACTACCGGGACTCCCGCCTGACGGGGAATGGAGTAGCCTTCCAGTTTTACAACTTGGCATCAGGCCCCATATACTGCACTTCAGCAGTGCTGGAGCCTTCTCCTGGTTGGACCATATGAGCCTCATACAACATCTGTCTCATTGCTCCGCAAATTTCTTCGACCGTGAAAGCTTCTTCCTCTTCCTCCATGTATTTTGTCTTGAAAAATGATGTGGTGATGTGTAGGATCGGTTGAGGCAATACCCAACCATTTTTCTTACGTTGGTCAGCATTGTTCATTGTCAGAAGTAGCTTGAAACCCTATGCCGAAGAACTTTTTACTGGTAGGCAAGGTGATAGGTTCTTTAATGCCTTGTAAGGACACCCTGAGCCCTTTCCAGGTGTGTACCCATGTTTAATCATTTCGTTAGCAATCATAATTGATGCGTTTGATAGGAAGGGTTGAGGGCATGGGGTTCCTTCCTCATGTTGGTCCGCAACCACAATCTCGAAAGCCTGGTAGACTATGTACTCGCTGCCTCCTCTTGCTTCCAGGCAGGGGACTGATGGGTCCCTGTAAATATATTTCTCGTCCTCTCCATGGACCACAATTTTCTAGTCATCATGCTCGAACTTAACCATCTGGTGGAGGGTAGATGGTACTGCCCCAGCTACATGGATCCAAGGTCTTCCCAGGAGATAATTATAGGAAGTGTCCATATCCATGACTTGGAATGTCACTTCAAAATTTACAGGGTCGATTGTCAAGACCAAATCAATCTCCCCGGTCGTGTCTCTCTTGATACCATCGAATGCGCGGACGCACACATTGTTGGGCCTAATTCTCTCAGTCCCAATCTCCATTCTTCGTAGGGTCGATAGAGGGAAAATATCAACCCCAAATCCGCCGTCCATCATAACTCTTTTCACATAGTAACCTTCACATTTAACAGTTAGGAGGAGAGCTTTGTTGTGGGCAGCCCCTTCTGGGGGCAAGTCATTCTTGCTAAATGAGATCCAGTTGACTTTGAAAAATCGTTCTGCATTCTTTTCATTTGCTTAACTGTGGTCTCGGCCGGAACATATGCTTCGTTAAGTGTTTTGATCAGGATTTTCTGATGCTCGTTTGAACTTATCAGCAAGGATAGAAGTGAGACTTGAGTGGGGGACTTTCTCGGCTGCTCAATTATGGCGTATTCAGAGGTTTTCATATTTTTGAAGAATTCTTCTGTCTCCCCGGCACTGATCGGCCTTTTAGGCGGAAAGCGTTTCTGCTTGCTTTTGTTCAGTTCTTCCAGGTTGAGGTATTTCGCTGATGAGTTCATCTCACTTGTTTCCCCAGTAATTTATTTTCCTTTGTACGTGACCAACGTCTTGTTGTAATTCCAGGGGACGACAGTAGTATTCTTCATCGGAGTCGGCGATGCGCGGCTAATAACCACGGGCTCATTCAGCCTTGGTGAAATTATTTTCCCCCGCGCCACATACGTCCCTTTTGGCACATACTTTTTTGGACCATTCATCATTGTTTTGTTGAATTGTAACCTTATGGGAGGACTCAACACATTTTGTTCCCTCCTGGGTGCCTTGGGGATGTAATGAACATCGTCTTTAGAGGGTCCCATATTTGTCTTGGCTTCAGCCTTCCCCGTGACCTGGGGGATGGGGTTACTCTTCTTCATTTCTTTGACTGGTTTGGGTGCCGCCTTGGGATTTCTTTCTAATCTGCGATGGCGATGATGGCCTTTAGAGCTGGATAAAAATCCTGGTCCTGACAAATCATGTCGATGACGAGCCCATTATTGTGAGTGGGCAATGGATTGTTCGTCACATTGGGAGCTTCTTCGTCTCTTAACACCACCTTATTTTGTTCTATAAGGTTTTCCACGGCTCTTCTGAGAGTCCAACACTCCTCCGTGTCATGCCCTTCTACTCCAGAATGGTAGGCACAATTGGTTCCCGGCTTGTATGATGCTGATACTGGGTTTTGCCTAGTCGGAGGTACGGGCTGTAGAAGCCCCATATGGACTAATTTTGGTAAGAGGATTGAATACGGCTCACCGATAAGAGTGAATTTGAGTCTCGTTGGTGGTTCACTGGGGTAGGTGTTGTATGGATAGTTGTTTTGGGGAGGGCGTAGATTATATGGAGCTGGGGGAAGGTGGTTATTTCTCGGGGGTGGAGCTCTATTCTAATTGTATTATTGTTGCTGCTTGGGATGCGGCTGAGCATTCATTACCGCATAGGGAAAATGGGACGTAGCATAAGCTGCGTCTTGGTAAGGATAGTAATGTTGGGAAGATTTGGGAAATGAATGTAGGTATTGTCGAGACTTCCTGACATCATAAACCATCATGGCCCCTTCTTTTTTCTTCTTTCTGTTGGTTGCACTCCCGGATCCGCTTTGGATGGCCTGAGAGGTTGCTTGTATGGCAGATTGGCTCAGGATACGATCGATTTTTAGACCATTCTCCACCATTTCTCCAATTTTGATTTCTTCCGCAAATGTTTTTCCCATGGTGGACATCATATTTTGGAAGTAATCAGCTTCTTGTGCTTGTAGAAAGACACTGACCATTTCAACCTCATCCATCGGAGGTTTGACCCTGGAGGCCTGCTCGCGCCATTTAATAGCGTTCAGTCTGAAACTTTCTGAGGATTTCTTTTTGAGATTGGATAGAGAGTTCCTATCGGGAGCGATGTCCACATTGTATTGGAATTACCGAACAAAGTCTCATACCAGGTCATCCCATATGTGCCAGCGGGATATATCCTGGTCCATGTACCATTCTGATGCAATCCTTGTCATGCTTTCTCCAAAATATGCCATGAGAAGTTCCTCTTTCCCACCTGCTCCCTGGAGTTGGTTGCAGTACCTTTTCAGATGAGCTATGGGGTCCCCATGTCCGTCATATTTTTTGAACTTGGGGGTTTTAAACCCAAGAGGCAAGTGGACGTGCGGGAACATGCACAAATCTGCATAGGAGACGCTTTTCTGCCCACTCAGCCCCTGTATATTCTTGAGGCTCTGCTCAATACTCTTCATTTTCTGGGCCATTTCTTCGTGCTCGAGGCTTTTCTTATCCTGTCCCAAAGTGACCTCAGACTGAGGTTGTTGGGGGTATGCATTGGGAGTAACATGAGTGGTATCCAGATGGACGGACGGTGTTTGGAATGTGAATGCTCGCGGCTCGAAACTTGGCCTAGAGATAGTCGGTGGATCCATGGCAGAGATTGGTGGTGCGGTGAAGATGTTGGAAGACACACCAGAAAACAGGGCCTGGGGGTGAACCTCAGAAGGCCTTCCGGCAAAGTGAGCCGACATAGTTGGATATCCAAACGGCGTGGCTGGGTAGCTTATGGGGATGTTGGATGTCCCGCCTGCCCTGGGAATTATATCTGGGAAACCTGGGATGGTACTGGGTGGTTCCCTACCATTGAACCATGCGTCCCACATTTCCAGCATGCGGCAACGCAGAGTCCTGTTCTCTTCAGCTGTTGCTGACTCAGATGTTGGAATGGCTGGATTCAGGTCCTCCACGGAATAGTTGACGATTGATAAGTGACTTTCGGATGTCATTTATATGCTCCCTTTTGATCTAGTGAAGCAAGGATGAGAAGTCAGGTTACCGCAAAACCAACCACCTAAAAATACCTTTAGAGATTGAACAACAAAACGTTAGGTTGAAGCATTTATCTCATAAGGAATCGCACGTTTGGGGTATGCAATTCACCTAGGCCATTAAATGATTTCTATATGTTTTGAAACAGTTGTGTATTTCATCCCGACTTTATTTCTCGGTTTTTCCCTTTTTATCATTTTTGCCCTTCCTTTGTTATTGTTTTTGCTCTTTTATTCCTCGTTTGGTTTCCTTTCTTAAGGTTATGATTGAATCCTATGTGGATTTCCTACGTATCACGACACCGCGTGAATCAGATCATCACGTAGTTCATGGAATAAATACAAAAGGAAATAAACATTTTCAAATTTTCATTCATCAGATAAAACTTCCAGTTTTCATTCATTACAAACATTTTTTGGAAATTTAAAACTACAAAAGACTCCGACATACTTTCTTGGAAATTTAAAAAACTACAAAAGACTTAAAGTAGACTCAAACAAGACTGTAACAGGAAAACGAAATACTCAAAAAGGACATCAAGAATACATAAGTGCTTCTACTGTCCAGGGGTCCGCGGGACATCATTCGGTCTCGCCACGGGCATGCGTACCAAATCTTGCTGGAGGCGGCATAGGTCATCCATTATCTTATGGACGAAGATCATTACTGCCGAGAAGAAGGTGGTCCTAGTCATATCTTCGCATTCCTGACATTTGGTGACAATGTAATCGGCTATATCTCGGACCCTTTGCTTGATGACACCTTTTTCCTGAAGTCGACGTCCGATCTGCTGGGATCTTGCCTCTAAAACCTGGGCATCTTTGTGACTCTGCTCTTGCCATTGTTGCAATTCGTCTTCCAGCTGAGCTATCATGGCGTAACACTGTTCTTTTTTGCTTTAAATCTTTTGACTTGCTTGGCCATTTCATTTTCAAAGGTGGCCATCCTTTCTTTTAAACCCACAACTTCTTGGTCATGCTTTCTTCTCATTTTTTGCACGAATTCTGTTCTTTCTTCTGCACTCTTTGCCAATTTTGCTCGCACTTGGGTCAAATCCTCTTCGGCTCTGTCCAGGTCATCACCATAGCTACACAACTTTTGCCTGAGGCTGGTAATGAGTCTTTCATCGGCTCTGCTTCTCTCAGGGTTTTCAATGGCTATCCTCATTTCCTGGATCTGAGCCCGGAGGGCCTCATTTTCTTTGTTCAACCGGTTTCTTTCCCCTTCGGCTGCAGCAGTTTGTAAAGTGTTTTCAACTTTGAGCTCCCTGATCTGGGCCTCCAGTTTACTTATGGTAGTCCGGTAGTTGTTTTCTTTCTCTAACAAAACCCAGTGTTCTTGCGCCTGCTCTGTAAAATGCTGTACGTGAGGTCTTTTCGCAGGTCGCTCTGATTCTTGGTGCTCTATGACTCTTATTCCATACCAAGAAGTGTAGGCGGGATCCACTTCCCCCTTGGATAAATTTCTCACCCGAGTCTGAGGTTCTAAAAATCTGAACTCGTTCTAGATTTGACGGACCCTGCCTTCAGGAAATGCAGCTCTCGAGGATAACTCAATGGCTTTTTCGCTTAAGTCCTCATCATGTGGAACACCCTGTTGTCTTCCCAACTGGCGTAAGACCCGGTGCGGGGCATATGGCTGGATGCTTCACAGACCCATTAACAAAAGATAGCAAACCTCAACAGACATATTGATAACCTCGCCGACAGGGAGCCACCCGAACGTCCACTCGATTCGGTCGGCAGTCAATGAACTCAAGTATGAGTGCGAGACCTCTGTGCCCTCAGGAAATTTGTGGCCCTCTACCCGAGTACCATGTTCTTCGATGCAATTCAAATCGGTTAAGTCGTAGTTCATGTAGCCTGGGCGGTGACACAGGTTCTCGATCAACCAAATTTGCAGGAGTAGATTCCACCCTTCAAAGAATTTCCCTCCAGACTGGAAAATCGTCAAGGCACAGTAAATCTCAGCTAAAACCAATGGTATAAAGGTGCCATTGGACTTTTTTATCATGAAATCCGCCATCCTTACCAGTCCGATATCTATGAGTCCGTCAATTCTTGGGCAAATCAAGGTGCCCAGGAATGCTACCACGAAAGCTAGCCCCCAGCGGGGTTCCCATTTAGCCTGATCTTTGTGAGTTAGACCAGTGTTGTCAGCCTCATAACCCCGGGGATCTCTATATCGTTTGTACAGAAAATAGAAAGTGCAGAATCCTTCGGACAGGTGTGGGTCTTGGACGTCCCGACTAATGTTCAAAAGATCCAAGAACTTATGGGGAGTTACCGCCCTGGGTGCCACCGGGTACCGACTTCTAAGATTGTCATTGAGACCAGCATACCCCACTATTTTCTCTAGCGTGGGTGTCAACTCAAAGTCTGAAAAGTGGAACACATTGTGGGCGGGATCCCAAAACGATACTAGAGCCTCGACAATGTCCAGCCTTGGCTTGATTTTTAGAAAACCAGTAAGTCCGCCTAAAGCTTTCACAACAGACTTTCTACTAGTTTCCCCCAAGTCGCTCCACCACATATGGAGTCCTAAAGGGATTTCCTCGACGACCCTGAAGGGAATGTTTTCAACTAATTTTGATTAAAACCACAAAAATTTTGACCGAATTAAAAAGTGTTATTTTTTTGCAAAGAGTTTTGTAATAATGGACCATCTTTGCGAATACGGCCCTTCAATACTTCGGGTAGGAAGTTTTTGAGGCTGTGTTTGCAAATTGGGTTAAAATTTAAAAATAATCCACAAGCGGCTACTTTTGCAAAGATAGCCTTTCGGTGCCTCACTTGGGCAATCTGGCTATTTATGCAAGAATGGCGTCACCTAATTTTATTTAGGACTGTTTCCTTTGATTTTGAAAAATAAAATTGGACCCGATGAGGGTTGCCTACGTATCCCACACCGGTGAGAATCAAACAATGTGTAGTTCGGGAAAATCTTGACTAAAAAATATACATCTACTTACTTTGTTGTTTTGGAATTTTCAGAAAATTTTTGGCAGAGTTTCGGGATATGGGGATTTTCAAAACAAGGTGAATTTTATATTCTACCTCACTCTTGGTTTTTCAGTTTATTTTTAGTCGGTCAATACACAAGCCGAAACAAATAAATGTATATGTAGCAGGTAAGATGCATCAGGGATAGTCTTTTATTTTGGGTACACATGTCCTAGACGGACCCAACCCCTGTGTTGAGTCCACTAAGTCAAATGCACGTGATGCAAATAATCGTTCCTACTGGGGATCCGAAATGAGGCTATCTTATACTAAATTTGAATCCTGGGGGTTTTGTTCTAGACCAGGCTTACCCGAGCGGACAGCTCGAGACGAGATCGGGGCAGCATACCGGGAATACAGAAGCTTCACCACCTTTGTAACTTGTCCGTACCTCGTTCTAAAATTTGGATGACTCTAACAGAAAGAAGTCACACGAAGTGCACACTCCCCAGATGATTTAGAAGACTCAGAGAGAAAAAGGGTTTCTGCACAGTTTATATGCAATTCAGATAAATATCAAAGCGGTAGAAATGTCAATTAGCACGTCAAGTTTAAACACGTAAAATCAGATAAGGAAAGCCAAAACATAACAGTTATACAAGCTCAAATTCTTGAACCCTGAACCAGAGATTCTGGGTTCGGTTCCCCAGTAGAATTGCCAGAGCTGTCACACCCCCTTTTTTACTACCTCGGATTAATGAAGGGGTGTTAAGGGAGTTTTTCCAATTAAAGTGATATTATTCAAATTTGGGATTTATTTTAGTTTTCAGAGTCGCCACCCGGATTTTTGACGATGTTCTGGGACACCGTTTTATTTCAAAAAAATCCCAAACCGAGGAAATTTTGACTCTGTTTTAAGTTGTCTGTGACCAGAAATCCGAGTAAGGAATTTTGTTAACCCGTGAGAAGGTGTTAGGCATTCCCGAGTTCTGTGGTTCTATCACGATTGCTTAACTATTAATATTCGGCCTAAATTATCCGATTATTTACATATTTTAGCTTATTGTGCATTTAGCCGTTTAATTTTTAACCGCTTTTAGTATTTATGGATTTATCTTGAAACAAGTCACGATGGAGTGCACTTGTTTGTCTTTTGGACACATTATAACTACGCCACATGAAATGCACCCGCAATTACAACATGTGATTTTTATTATAATTTGAAGTTGAAAACGGGGACATGAGTTGTCGCACTCGAGTGTAGATTACGTAGTCAAGACTATGGTCGTGACGGTTTTATAGTGCCTATTTGAGGCGATGTTTGATTATTCTTTATGTATTCTATTTGAAGGAGCATTTTAGTTTTGAGATCAATTAGGACGTTTATGGATTTATCTTAAACAAGTCACGATGCCGTGCACTTGTTGTTTTTGAGCACATGACAAACACGTCACATGAAATGTTGCTATGTACATTTTGTTAATGTTTGGAGTGAGGGTCGGGGGCATGAGTTGCCACTCGCGAGTGTAGGTTATGGTAATTTGAGATAATTTTCGATCACTTACTGAATTTCAAACTAAAGGGATATTTTTCCTTTCTACCTAGAGGATATGTAGAGAATTATCTAACATTAAGTTCACTAGCCTAAAGGACAAGATACTTGGGCTATGGACACATTTTAGCCCCATTTTTATCGTTTAACCCTTTGGCCAATCCTAATTGTGGCTAATTTCGCAAGAGAGAGTAACTATACATCTTAATTACAACATATTAACGAGGAAAAATTATAGGTTGACAAATTACATACGTGAAAGGTCAAATAAACACATAGATCATTAATTGAATGGTTTTTATCAAATTCGGACATCCTAGACTCATGCATATATGTTTCATATATTAAATCCTACATGTGGTTGTGGATTCTAGAATTTTAAAAATACGAAGTGGGTCTGATGAGAAACGCCTTAAATGACAAAATCATGTTTGTATATACTTCGAAAAATCCTTTGATCTAAAAATAATCACTTTTCTCAGAATTTCAATGGGTATTTACAAGGCGTTTAGGTAGACCGATTTGAGCACAAAGTTGTAGAAAAGAGGTTTTGAAAAAGAACGCTTTTGAATTTTTAATCAAATCTGAATACTTAAACAATTGATGCCTGAAAATTTGTATTTAATTTTTGAAAACACACAGCCATGAGGCTAAAAGCTTTTCATTTTTTTCAGGCCCCAGAAACTGTGTTCAAGCTATTTTAAACCATGTCAAGCCATTGTCAATAGTTTGGCCCATTTTCAAATGTTAAACTGTCTAAAAATGTCCGTTCCAATCTAGTTTAAAATCTGAAACTAAATACACACATTTCTTGAAATTACAAATATAATGTCCAGTCTTATATTACAATAGTTCTGAAAATAAATTACAGATGAATTAGAGTTTGACTACTACTATCAAGATACATTTTCCAGAAGAAAGAAAACTAAATGAAGATTCTGACTAATTTGTCTGACTTGAATTCCCTTAAGGCCCTACATTTGAGCCCTCCTTTGTAATCTGTAGAACACCCCAACTAATTAGGTGTTATGCATCCATCAGAACCGTACTGACCATGAGAAGGTCAATTCTAATCTTGATAATGCTTATGTTAACTGTTCTTGAGGCAGAATCATTTATGTATTTGCTTGGCGTGAATATGACCATAAAGGATCAAAGTCAACTCCAGAATGTCATTTTTTCATAACTTGGACCTTCAGTCCATACTTATTCCTTGAATTTGATCATTTAGGCATGTCGAGAGAGTGAATCTAACCATTTGGAAGATTCATATTCCCTACTCTAGAGCCTTTGTTGATTACCTCATTTTGTACCCTTGAAGGGTGATAAGCTACTCTCCAAGCATCTAAAACATGGGGTGAACTTGACCATTATAAAGGGTCAGGTTCATCTACCCTTATGTTGTTTCATGCCTTTTTATGGACTGAATCTCACCATAAAAGGGGGTCAGATTCATTTCCAATGAGGTCATCTTTTATGTCTATTGACATTTAACTCATACTTATACCACGACTTTGATTTTTTAGGCCCTTTTTTAGAGAATAAATCTGATCATATTAAGGGATTCAGATTCTTTACTCTGGAGAGCCTTTTGATTACCCACTTTATCCGTAAAAAAGATGTGATTTCCAACACCTCATACTACTGTTTATGCATCGCCATGGGGTAAATTTGACTATTAAGAAGTCAGATTCATCTACCCTAGTGCCAACATTCTAAACTACCTAGAGACTTGCTTGTTGAATCTCTTCATTGACCAAAGAGACTCAATCAAAAGCATATAGAAAGAACCCGACCATAGAAAAGGTCAGGTTCAACATTCTAGTGCAGATTTTTCCACTAGTGGACTAACACAAAGCTAATATCTAACAATACTCAAAGCATTTTAACCGACTCAAAGGCAAACATAATGATTCCAAAGATTTAGATATTGCACACACAATACATATTCAGATTCATTAATGTCACATCAACCAGTCTTACTTCAGATTTATATACCAAGAACAAGGAGAAGAAGATTCAGCTTGACATAATCTCGAAACATAACAAGAGTCAAACATTTCAGTATCAAACTAACAACAAATTCTGAGTCTAAACAATTTCATTTAAGGTTCAATGTTACATACCTCTTTTGAAGAGAAAATAACAAGGATCCTGACCAAATAAAGGTCAGGCATATAGTAAAAAATAGCTAAGAGGAGACAGATTTAGCAGCAACAGAAGTAGATCAACCAAAGAAAAGACCAAGCAGCCCAACAATAATTAACCCAGAAATCTCGAGTATGAATGCTTGAAGAAAAACTACCAGAAATCAGAATCCAAAAAAGAAGATAGGAGCTGAGCTAGGCCATCTATTTGTGAGCTTGTTTTCAAAAAGAAATCAGATTTTGCCATCTAATAATACTTTTTTTTTGAAACTTTTTGTTTTCGAATGGAAGTATTTCTGTATTTTTCAGAATGTTTCAATAGCTAGAAGAGAGTGTTTTTTTAGAGTATCCAAAAAAAGTTTTGCTTCGTGCTAAAGGGAGGGGGTCTATTTATAGGATATTTGGGAATGAGATCCCTTTTAGAATATTCCCAATCCAAAAGGCTGAAAATAGTACATAGGGCAGCTGTCAACCTTATCGTTGGGACAACTGCCCCTCTTCTAGAACCTTCCTCTTTAGAAAATAACCTTTTACCCTTAAAAAATCTGACTTCCTAATCTACATCACCTAATATACCTCTTGAAGTCCCTATATTTACCATTAGGTAACCAGGGTTACTCACTTGGGTTATTATTTAACTCTAGTTAACTAATACTAGTTAGGTTCACTAGTTAACTAGGCATTAACTTTGGTTAGTTAACCATAGCTATGTTCTTTAGTTAACTAGGACTAATAGGTATTATTAGCCTAAACTGACTTAATTGGAACTAATTAACTCGATTACTTAAACTTAGGTTAGTCAATTCGAATCCTTGAACTTAAGTTAATGATTTGATTCAGTTAATTGTTTAAGACCTAGTTGACTAGATACCTAAGCAGGGACAATTTAGGAAATCCCATCTCATTAACGGAAATCAATAACAAGAAACTCAAGACCAAAAACCTTTACTTTGACATTTCTAATTATGAACAGACATATGACTTAAACAAATAAAACTCCTAACCATATGACTATCAGTATTTTGGACAACTATCAATGAACTTGGAAAACACATAGAGAGGGATCATGGACAAGATTACAAGGAATTCATATTACTCAGCTTTTAGAATGACTAAGGCATGCTGTTAACTTAAGATTTAACAGAAACAAAAGTAAATCACACAAAACGAACTAGAACAGTAATCCTAAACCAACACACAGGATTCTATCTCATGAGGAGAAAACTATGAGAATAGGAAAAGGGTAATAAACACAGGGATACATGAAATGGTTTTTGTTCAAACTTATTTAAGACCTAATTTGCATTATTCCAATCATCTAAGCGGGTTCGTCTAATCCAAGCACATACCAACAGAAACAGCTAATAACATGAACAAATGAAAAGGCAAAGAATCTAATCTTAAAAGTAGTATATAGTTAGAGGCAGTAATAAAAGAAGAAATCAGAAAGAAAGAAAGAAGAAGAAAGAAAACAAATTACTTAAACTGAAATAACCTAAAATAAGTGATTAACATGAAATTTTGGTTTTAATAGCACGTAAAATAGTAAGGAAAGAGGAAGAATACCCGTTGGAGGGTTTGGCCGAAAAATAGGAGGTCACCACACCTTGGCCGGACTCTGATGGGGTTTGAAAATGACTCAAACCCACAGAAATCAATATTCCTCGTTGAGAGATATTGATCTGTGTAGGTTAGAGCCATTAAAAGTCTTCGAATCAACTCGTGGGAGAGAACTAGGGTTTCGGCTTTTTTCAGATTTGAAATTGGAGTAGATTGAACGGGTGTTTGGTGAAATTCATAGTGGGATGGGGTTGAGGAGGTCGTGGGGATCATCTGGTTAAAAGTTGGGGTTGATTGGAGAAGCTCCGCCGCCGGAGGCGATTTCCGGCCAGTGGAGCTAGGGCGGCAGACGGCGGGGGTACAGTGGAACTGGGCGGAGGTCGGCTGGTCTCTGAAGGGGGTGAGAGACGAGTTGGGAGGAGGGCGTATTAGACTTTAGTTAATGGGGCTAGGTGGGATTTGGAACATTTTTATACTCTAGGGGTGTCAGGTTCCCAGCCGTTCGANAGATCATGTTTGGGCTTGGGTTATTTTGGCCCAATCTGGTTTTTAAGTTTAACTAATCTAATTAAAACCCAAATAATTAAACTCTAAATGTAACAATTAATTTTTGTCTTTATTTTATCTAATTAAAAACTAATTAGGAATAAAACAATTAGTTTCATACTCCTAATTAAGTCTATAGTTTATTGGATAAAAATGACCAATTTTGGTAGTTAGTTGCTAATACTTATATTACATCAAATAACCATTATCCGTCTATAATTAAAATTAAAATTAATCATAAATTATAAGTTCATAATTCTTTGATAATAGTGATGCGATTTTAATAATTTTAAAAGATGAATTATGAATATGCAAATGCAAACTATTCACGATTAATCACTAAAAATCAACTGAAATTCATAAAAATCAATTAATTTGTTGAGATTTTTATAGGATGATATGGTGAGTAAAAATCACATGCTCACACACGAGATTCAACAAACGAAGCTATTGGCAGTCCCGAGGGGATAGTGATATCTTAGATGGCTTTGATTTTATCGGGGTTGATCTCGATTCCTCGGTTGGATACCATGAACCCGAGGAACTTACCTGATCCGACTCTGAACGCACACTTTTCTAGGTTCAACTTCATACTGTACTTATTCAAAATGCTGAAAGTTTCCTTCAAATGTTTTAAATGGTCCTCTGCTCGCAGGGACTTAACCAACGTGTCGTCAGTATAAACCTCCATCGATTTTCCTATTTGTCCCTCAAACATATGGTTTACCAAGTGTTGATAAGTGGCACCAGCATTTTTTAGTCCGAATGACATCATGTTATAACAGTACATGCCGTACTTGGTAACAAAAGAGGTTTTCTCCTAATCATCCAGGTCCATCCGTATTTGGTTGTACCCGGTTTAGGCATCGAGAAAAATAAGGATCTCGTGGCCAACTGTGATATCGATCATGCGATCGATGTTGGGTAGAGGGAAGGAGTCCTTCGGGCAGGCTTTGTTCAAATCTTTATAGTCTACACACATTATTAGTTTGTTTCCCTTTTTAGGGACTACCACTATGTTTGCTAACCAATCCGGGTAGTTAACCTCCCGAATGGACCCTATTTTAAGGAGTTTAGATACCTCGTCCTTGATGAAAGCGTGTTTGACCTCGGACTGGGGCCTCTTTTTCTGCTTGACCGGATGGAATTTCGAGTCCAGGCTTAGCTTGTGGGTAGTTATTTCCGGGGAGATCTCTGTCATGTCAAGATGGGACCAACGTGCAGTGATGCTGATTGAGAATTTTACATTTTTGTATTTCAGCCTGTAATCAAAGACACTTCAATGAGCAAGTGTAAAGAAGTGTGTGTTATGGATATTTGTATCAAATAATCATTGTTATCCTTAATCCCAAGGTGGGCGCCAAACTGTTTATCCTAAAATCCGGATAACAATTGAATTTATACGTGGTGTTAAGGATACGTGATATAACTTGATACAAATAAACAAAACATATTAATATTGAAATTAATGATAAGAAAATAAATGCAAACCATAGAAATTGAACAGTCATAGCCTTGAAGGTTGATCACCCTCGAGTCAAGAAGCACCTCAATCGATGTCAGAATAGAATGACAAGATAATAAGATCTAGAAATAACAGTGTATTACTTTGGGATGCGTTTTTCAATGTGTTTTACAAATGATCAGACTCCCTTTTATATTATAGGGGAATCCTACTCTTGATATAGTTATATAAAAGGTAAAAAATCTCATAATTTGCTAACTAATCGGCCTTTCCGTTATACACGCCGAGATTTTCGCCTTGATATCCAGCTGACTGCGGATATTTTGGTCTTCCGTTATTACGCCCGATACAGTTTCCTCAACCTTGTTCGGTTGCGGAGTTATGAGCTCGATGACCTAATTTCGTGCCTTAGTTCAATATGATCTGGGGTTAAGCTGACCCGTCCCGTTTCAATCCCGATCAGTCATGCAGTAGACGAGCTCGGTCTCTACTGTATACAATGGTGATGTTCAACCTTCTAGCTACGGATAGCCTCTGGCTTAGTAATTTCAATTTCCAACTACTTTGAAAGGAATTAAGTTATATACACCGGTTTAATTTAATTGGCCATAGCAGCAGGATAATACTTTACTTAGCTTTGTCAGTTTTTGTATTGGACTTGCTAATGAGGATTATCTATTGTTTTAGGTCAATTTAACTTAGACAACAAAGAAAAATTTTCCATAAATTATTCATCTTTTCAACTCAACTCTATTGATTGCATATAGCCAAAGCGTGCAATTTTTTTCTACCTAATTTCATGTTTTTTGTCCATTGGAATGGCAATGTTAAAGTATCTATATTCAGAGTGAATGAAATTTTTAAAACAAGCAGCCTCAAATGATGGAGTACAAATCTTAGAAATTTAGAAGATTATGAGAAGCAACACTTTTGTGCTATAGTTTTCAAGGAATTTCATCAGTTGATAAGAAGCTATATATGAGCATATCTCTAATTTCACCTTTGTTAAAACCATACTTCCTGAGAAAGCCCTCTTTCTTGAAACCAACCTTTTCTAGCACCCTTTGAGATCCTACATTTTCAGGCTCCACCAAACCTTCTAGCCTCACCAAATAGGGAAAATCTTTGAACACAATAGGGATAGCCATCTTTATTGCCATAGTAACAATTCCTTGTCCCCAATAATCAGAACTAACGGCATAAGCAATGCGAGCTTTGTGCCTTTCGCTCCCGGTTTCTGGCCTAACTGATATGTAACCTATGGAACGGTCGTCTAAGCAAATGGACCTACGCCATGGATGTGGAATAACAACTTCTTGAATATATTTTGATGCTGCTTCAATGGAGGCGATTGTGTGCCATCTTAGGTAAGAGGTTACTTTATCGTCGCTAGCCCATATGAAGAGGTCATCAGCATCAGAAAGTTTGAATGGCCTGAGTGATATTCTTTAGGAATCCATTTCTACTTCTAGCTTATGATGCCCTTGTTATTCGATTTGTAAGTCTTAGTTGAGTGAGTGGTGGACCATATAATCACAAGGCATGTGATCCACTGAAAAGTATGAGCCACTACTCTTTTGTACATATCAATAATGTGAAAATGTGGAAAACTACGCTGGAAACTAGAATATGGATGACTTTTACGCAATATTCCCTCCGTTTCAATTTAAAAGATGTAATTTGATTCGGCATAGAGTTTAAGTAAAAAAAAAATATTTTTGAAATTTGTAATTTTAAAAACTTGATTGGTAAAAGCTTTGTGGAGCCATAATAGTTATGTGGGTATATAAACTTCTCAGTTAAGGCTAAAATGGCTAAAATGAAGAGTTTGAGTTTAAATTTAAATTCCAAATTTAGAAATGTGTCATTTATTTTGAAATATACTAAAAAGGAATGTACTTCAGGTAATTTGGAACCAAGAGAGTAAGGGCATCTCCAACCTTCTCCCATTATTCCATAACGGAAGCATTTTTTGTCGTAATGGGGCTCCAATGCTCCCCCTTTTCTGCCCCCAAAATGGGGGATGAATAGTATTACCTCAAATATGGAGTGACACTATTTATTTCCTCCATTACTATTCATCATAATTTTATTATTTAACTATTTTAATTTATCTCTTTATGTATACCTAATTATGTTTATGTAATATCTTTATAATATTAATTTTACATCTTAACTTTGGTGTATAATTTTGATAAATTAACTTTCGTGCATTTATTATTTTTATGTAAAAATGTAAGTTAATTTTATTATGAGTTATAATTGTACGAAAAATATATAATCATCTCAAAAAATGAATGGTACAAATATAGAATATTAGATGTTGCTAAAATTGAAAGGTCCGGATATAAAATATTAGATGTTGCTAAAATTGAAAAGTGAAAATTGAAAATATTTCGCAATGAAACAAGAATCATGTCGAAGAGATGTTGAACGTGCATTCGGACTTTTGCAAGCTCGTTTCGCAATTGTTGTAGGACCATCACGTTTTTTAAGAAAAGAAGTGTTACATGATATAATAACTACATGTATTATACTGAACAACATGATAATATGGGATTAACGTGATCTTAATGCACCAAGTCAAGATTATTGGGAATGTCCACCTCCTACCTTTGGAATAGTAGTAGATGAAAACCACCGATTTGATCATTTTTTAGCTCGACACAAGGAAATTAAGGACAAAATTACTCATTTTTCACTTCGTAATGCATTAATAAATCATTTATGATAGCATGCTAGAGATGGAAGTTGAATATTTATGTAATATTTAATATAAATTTTACCATAATGTAATATTGTATTTAATTATTTTGTTCTCAATGATTTCACTTTTATTTGAATTATCCGTTAATATATATAATCAATAATATTTGCTTATAAATTATATTATTTAAAAATTTATAGTATAAGATAATTTTATATTAAATTATATGTGATGAATATTTAAAAAAGAAAAAAAGATATAATTTCTTTAATAGAAATAAAAAAAATAAAATTTAAATAGAAATAATTATATAATATTGAAGAAAAATAAAAATATAAAATAATTTTTTTTTTTTTGGAGTAAAAAATTGAAGTAATGTCTGAAATAACATTACTTCATTTTGAAGGAGAAAGCGGAAGCAAAGTTGGAGATAAGTATGTTTCTAGACTATATGGCTGGATTTTATTCTGTAAAAGTCATCTATAACGTGATGACGCGAGAAGAACCATATATATCCTACTGTGAATGCTTTTCTTGCACTAAAGCTCATAGAGATTTGTTGATTTTCCTAATGTCATAGCTTTTGTCTTTAGTGTTCACAGTTTTCGGTTCAACAAATCATTGAACCAAAAAATAAGATTTTCGGTTCAAACTTATTTTTTTAAAAATTCGGACTACTGATAACTAAAAAATTACGTACGGTCTCAATTATAAAAAATGAAATTAATGTAAGAAATGCAAAAGTAATCGATTGTAAGCAAAAGAAAATAATTGTATTCCCATAATATTCAGAACGTGTCCTTACAAGTAAAATTTTCCTCCCTTATATATAAATTTACAAATATAATATTTCTTCCCTTTTATGGCTGAATCATTATAAGCATTAATAACATTAATGAACCGTTATAATTAGCAATCGTAACTGTTTATGAAGATTCTGTAACGGTTCTGATTATTCACCCTCATTAATGAGAGGTTCATGAATCTTCCCTTTTTACACCCGTCTGTGTCTTTTTAGTGAATAATTTAGGCTCGAGCAACCGCACCGTATCGTCTCGTGAGTGATTTGCTCCCCTGTTGTAACTCGTGCATATTTTAATGCAGCACTCCAGTTGTCATATTCTTAGTGATTCACGTATCATGCCCTGTCAATTACATATCATGTACGGTCAGTTACATATAATTCCACATATAATATTTGTTTTTTACTGATACAATCATGTAGAGGGAGCGTTCACTTTTGATGCTTTATACTATGTGGAAATTTGAACATGTTGTATGTTACTTCTGATACCACTTGAAAGAAAGAAAGAAAAGATCTGAAAAACTACCCTCCTAGTTTTTGAAGGGGGGTGGGTAAAAATTTTCTTAAACTATTTTGAAGAACATATAAGGTGACGTTTAAATACTATTAAAACATCATGAAATTATTGATATTGAACTAAAAATAACACCACACATAATTTAGTACACTTGTGATGAATCTTCCGAGAAAAGTTGGAAAGTAGTCAAGTGAGGCGGCTGCAGAAAGTTTTGCTCTCTTTTTTTCTTTTGTCTACGAATGACCCATGATAGCTCCATTAGTGCTTGGCCACCAAGTCATAAAAAGAGTAAATACCCAGTTGACTCCATTTTACACGGTTTCAAGACCAAAGTAATTTCCAGGAGGACCCTTAGTTGGCTCTATTTACACGTTCAATTTAAGTCCAAGAGGATGATTATTATAAAAAGGCGATGATGTTCAATATAACATTCTATAACATTAGAAAACAAGAAACTTGGGCGCGTTTTTGCTTCAGAAAAAAAATTTCATTTTGAGGATATGGAGTGTGATTCATCCTGTGATCTTACTCATCTTAGTGAAGAGTTTCCAGCGAAAATAGAGGAGAAATTGAACTTGAGTCACAAAGAAGTTGCTGCTACATATGGTAATTCGGATATTACTCTCCGTCCATTGGACCTCACCGATGTTGATGATTGTATGGAATGGTTTGCGGATGATAACGTCAGTAAGTTCTGTTCTTGGGACACTTACACATCCAAAGAAGATGCCATGAATTATGTCGCTGATGTTGCCATACCACATCCATGGTTTCGGGCAATTTGCTTAAATGGAAAACCAGTTGGTTCTATTTCTGTATCACCATTTCATGGAACTGATAGGTGCAGGGGTGAACTTGGATATGTTTTAGCATCAAAATATTGGGGCAAAGGGATTGCCACCAAGGCGGTGAAGATGGCTGCCACCGCCATATTTGTGGAGTGGCCGCACTTGGAGAGGCTTGAAGCTGTGGTGGATGTTGATAATCCAGGATCACAGAGGGTGTTGGAGAAGGCTGGTTTTAGGAAAGAAGGTGTTTTGAGGAAGTATTATCTTCTTAAAGGGAAACCAAAAGATATTGTTATGTTTAGTCTTTTATCCACTGATCAACAAGTCACCAACTTTATGTAATAGGTTGGAAAATCTTCAGTTAATTGGCGTCACCAAAAGGTCATCAGCATCAGAAACTTTGAATGGCCTGAGAAATATTCTAGAGGAGTCCATTTTTAATTCTAGCTATGATCTCTTTTGTTGACTCTGTTTTTGGATTTGTAACTCTTAGTTCAGTGATTCTTTGACGCATATCAGAGTAGACAAGTATGAGCCACTTATATTCTGTGTAAATGCCAATGTGATAATGTGGAAAACTGCAAATATGGATGGACGGTTTCTAGCTAGGAAAGCTGATCTTGATAAAATTTTCCATGTTAGCTATGTTGGTAACGAGTATAAACAGCGGAAACAAATAGCTAAGATTATTTACATGAAATATAGATAACACGCACGCAGAGATTTGATCAAATATTAAATCGATACTTATCTCTTGAAACGTGACCGCAATCTCGAAAATACCTCCAAGCATGATCAAAAACCGTCCACGAGATCATCCTCTAGTCTCACGATCTTCTACTGTGTTACCCAAATAATAACAGGAATTGGAAAAATTGTGTGGGCGGATTTTCTCCATGGAAAACGTGTAGTAGTAACCCATAGCCTCCTTATGGAATAAGAACCCTTTATATAGCCACATGTTTTAGGGTTTAAAATATTTTTCTAAACCTGTTGGGTCTTCCGTTTCCATCAAGAAACGAGATTCCATTTAATTCCTTATTATTGAGGCACAGTAGGGACCCCAAAATTTAATTAACGAGGCTTCCTATTATGGACTTAATTCGAAATATCCGAATTAATACTACCATAATAAATTACGAATTATTCCACTTAAAATTCGTAATTGCACTCCTCTGTTCAATTTCGAAATTCATCCATTAAATAGTATTTAACTACCCATGCTAAGATTCAAATATTAATCAATTAAATTAAATTACTGAAGATTTAATTTATTGATTATTTCCTTTAGACTTTCGCTTAACTTATTTCATACGTCGGATACAAAATCAACCGGACGGGTTTACACATAAAAACTTATAAGCTTTCATAAAGGTGTATCATCAATCTCTAAACTGAGACATGGATTCCATCAACTAACTATTATTTCGCTAATGTACATTAGTATTATCCAATTTACTAGGCATATTGACTCACGAAAGAATCTCGCCTTATAAATCAAAATAATAATAATATACACAAATAATAATAATTATATCAAGATTAAGAGTATAAATGCATTTAATGGCTAGAGAATTTATTTTATTAAGTCAGTATAAAATACTTATCTTTACTTGGTCCGCTCAATACATACAAAATGTACTAGCACAAGAAGTTGAAATTAAACCATTCTCATAATCAAGATCAATTATATTTAATCTTGTGCTACAATCATCCATGATGGTTTGTCCAATTCCATCATTAGATTATGAACTCAAACTTTATACTTATAAGAACTGATGATTTAATCTTCCGTATATAAGCTAAAATCTATACACTAAATCATCTAATATATAAGCAAAGGACATAGACCAAAATATGATCTATTTAAAATTTTATTAAAATTGAATGAACAATTATTCCATAATAAATAATATATCCAAACCAAATACATGGTTAATAGTATATATCCCAACAATCTCCTTCTTAGACTTTTAACCATCAATTGTTAGAATATACTATATCCAAACGCATGGTTAATAGTATATGCCCCAACTGTATTGGTAAAAAAGAGTTTCACACGTAAGCCAGCTTTTGACAACTCAGTCAGTCACGTGGACACAGAAAAACGCGACAGCTGAATGAGATTCTTGGAAGAGGTACGGTACAAAGAGGCACGGTTCAGTAAACCCACGAACTTATCAGTCACGGGAAACACAACTTGATCAAAACAGGAGAGAGGCACGGTCAGAATGAATCTAGATAAAGCTACGGGCAGATTCAAGGACCCACAATTGATTACTCGAACGTTATGTAACCGAACCCCAATTACCGTTATCCTTTGTAATGCCTCATTAATATCATAATTAGACATTAATGAGTAACCATAGCAAGAGTCGTACGTTATTCTTGAACATCTAGTTATTTCTTTGCCTAGTTGTAAAAATAATTTACTTCTAAGAATATAATTTATTGAACAGTCCTTATCTAGAAAAATGCATTTGTTTTAACAATTGCCTTATTTTCTTTAGGACAATAAAATAAACCTCCTTTCGTTTTCTTCAATATTCAATAAACATGCACCTATACATTCTTAGTTCCAACCTACATATCTGCTTTCCCTTTCAGCATATGTGCTAGACAATCATATATCTGAACATGCTACAAGCTGAGCTTATATTCAGTCCACAATTCTATAGATGTCACATGTACTAACTTAGAATAAACTAAATTCAGAATGTAATTTGATGTTTCCAGGAAATATTCTAAAAACGAATAAGGCAAATCTGAATAACACTTCATTAATCTATCCATGTCCAAAAGAGACTTATTTCTTCTTTCTACCACACCACTCTATTATAGAGTTTACAATGTAGACAATTGAGATGTAATCTCTTATTCTGATAAGTAACAAAAAAACTCTTTAGAGAGGTTCTTGCCAGTACAATGAAATTGCAGTAACTTAATATATTTCCTAGGCGCTTCTCCGTTTCAAGTCTTAAAATCCTTGAATTACTTAAATCATTAAGACTTACGGTGCATCAAATAAATATATTAAAATTTTGACTAATCATTTATGAACGTCACAAAATACTCAAAACTATCTTTTACGAGTATGCTCATTTAACCATACAAATCAGAAAAGATTCATTCTAGCTTATCGCTAGCTTTATTTCCTTTTGAAGGGAAATATCCTTTAGTCAAATTTCATTCCAGACAAGATTCACAAGTTGGTAGTGCCTCTACTTTCAATGAACTTTTAGGTCTATCCTTGACCAACTTGAAATCCTATCCAGATTAATATGATTTAGACAAAGGTGCACGGATAAGTTTTACTCAATCATGAAGAACATATTCTCTTATGGGATAGACTAACATTGTTTTATTCAGGAGAGACATAAATATAAAATAAAAAGGCCATGCATTCATGTACCACAAGAGATAAAATGTTTATCAAGCTCAATAACTCAAGAGTTATTCAAAACATAAAAAAAATATTCATTTCTTATTTTGCCCAGACACTGGAATTAAATTCCTTCTAACAAAAGGTACATATATTGCATCCTTTAAATTAATGTCTTATCACTATCAAATTTTTTTTTAACAATTAATTCGACAAATCGCATAAAGTCATTGTGGAGTTGAGATAAAAACTTAAATAGATCATAATAAGTCAAAACACTGAATAATAAAATTCAGACTGCATTCAATATTATATACATACATGCATCTCGAATAATAAATTTTGATGGGAAAAGAATCATTCATGCAAAACATATTATATAATGCAAAAATTATACAATCCAAAAAGAAACAGAACCAGCCTAGACGGAGAGTATACTGTTATTTTCAAACAATTATATATAACCATTTAATACTAAAATTTCAAACGCACTACACATATATGTATTCATGCATCTTGAATAGATAATTCGATGGGAAAAGAACTACTCATGCAACATACATATGTAATGCCAAATTATTCACTCAAATAAATTAAAATAGACCCAACTCATATAGAGAGTATACTGATAATTTAAGTCAAGTGAACATCATATTTAATAGCTCTAGTTCTATTGATCCAACATGTATACTCTGATGGAGAGTAAGTACACGATATCAATTGCTAGTATATTACCTAGTGAGCTTACAATAAATTTATCCGATATGGAGGAAGATCTAAAGTCAACGCATAAATTTATAATTCACTTGAAATTAATAGTGGAATACCATAAAAATATATTCTTTTCACTACTTAATCATGATTGTATTTTAATTACAAAATGCTTAAACTCAGATAGAGAGTTAATACAGGTTATCAATAACTAGTAACTTTGCCCAGTGAGTTCATAATAAATTTATCTGATATGGAGGAAGACCTAATGTCAATGCATAAATTTTTTATCTTACTATAAATAAATAATGGAGACCATAGGGGTTAATTCCTATCACCACTTTATCACAACCACAAACTTTTCTGTAAGGATTAAGTTCCAGAACTAAAAAATGCTCAAAACCCCATTTACACAGTCTTAAAACGCTAAAATTAATGTTTTTCATTGCATATCAATGAGTATTGATCAATGGGCCGTTTTCGATAAACCTAACAAATTTCATATCAATCGGAGATCGTTATAATCACAATCTCTAAAAATTGCAACTAAATTTGGAAAATTACCATTTAAAGCATTTTTTAATAATTTAAAATATGACATACGTTCTTATCATATACCAATTCATGTCAAATAAACATGTGCTATCATCTTCCATATTAGACATAAGTAAAGTGATAGAAAGAATGACTTTTCGTATGTAAACCATATTTTAATCCACCAAATTTTCAAAAAAAAAATTATCTAAACGGTCCCGAATCGTCAAATGACGATGTGCATCACTGCATAGCAGTGAATTTTTCTTAACTGATCGTTTCCGATGATCCTACCGAATATCAGGTTATTCGGAGATCGTGAAATTCACGATCGCCAAAACCTAGACCAAATTCGAATAAATTATTTCTGGCGTATTTAGGATTAAATCCATGTGATTTGTATTCATGCTATATATCATATCAAGTTAAATCATCATTTTTCATATTTAACACAAACAAAGCTGATATATAAAGAAATTTTTTTCATATTTATAACAAATTCAATTTAATAAACAACTTGAAAACTTATCTAAATGACCTTAAAATGCCGAAAAACAGCATGATTCATTGCATAGTAGTGAGTTTTTTTTTTCATTAGATTGTTTTAGATGAACCTATCAAGTTTCGGGTCAATCGGAGTTCGTCAAATTCATGACCACCACCCGGTAACCAAACTCGAAGAATAACCGTTTTAAGCAGTGATCATGCTCAACTATGTCTTGTAGAAGACTAAACGGGCGTTGCAAATATAATCCTGGGG